>JARJLF010001500.1:0-74509 GCA_029378395.1 Mycena leptocephala
GAGATGTCAGAGGATTCCAACTCGTGGGTCTTAAAATATATGCCAGCCGAGGATCTCAGCGCAGCGGTACTGCGAACCTTCTCGGATCTTCTTGAAGCTACCTGTATAGACCTGTATACCAATACGAAATCAAAATTCACTTCTTCTCTGAATCTAGTCAGGGTTGAAACAGAAAGTTGAACATTAACTGCTCTCAACTTCAATCACTCACCCTAAATTCTACGTCTTGAGATTTCAGAACAAATCCCTGAATGAATTATTTCAAGTTGAACCACATCCAATCCAATATGTCTACGCACATAACTCAAAAAAAAAAAAACAATGCACCATATGAAGTACTATACTAGCTGGAGTTCAAAATGACTAGCGGGACTACCGCCAGTGTGTAATAGAAAGGACCCAGAATCAATGTGTTCAATAGAGACCACTATTTTCAAACATGGTTTGGCGGTGATTCCACGTACCTCCCTCCAATTTGATGTCTCTGTCCCACGGATTTGTGGGTGGGCCATTTTGAGGGCCATGTACACAACCCAATTACCCATATATCGCCTGAAAGTCACTTTAGTTGAACTAAAGAATGTTTGAAAGTCATATATAATATCCTGTCCATTGTAAACCTTAATTTGAAGCGAAAACAGCATTGTGATTCGCCTCTGCATCAAATTGAGCAGAGGAAACACTGCAGCGCACTGACGCAGCGCTGCGGGGAATTGCCGCGGCAGCGCGGGGAGTTGACGAGGCATTGCGGGGAACTGCCGCGGCACTGCGGGGACCTGACGCGGCACTGCCGAGGCGTTGACGCGGCAGTGCGGGGATGTGACGCGGCGTTGCGGAGATGTGAGGAGGCAAGTGTCGCGCCAACTTATGAACATTGAGGGCATTTTAGACTCTAAATTGCGGATATAATTCGAGATCAACATTGCACTTCTAGCATACATGCTGTAACTTGCTTGCTGTAGGAAAGCAATGAACTTGGGGCTTTTGTAGACAATGATTTAGACTCAGAATTGTTAAAATTGAATCCCTGGTGAGCTACATATGTGTTCACAGTAGTTCTATTGGTAATAACAACCGGTGGAGGTGGTTGAAATCCCTCAGGCATTTGGTGGAATTTACAGTCACTTTTATTCCTGAAGGTTTTGTTGTCCCAGACAATGTATTCAGGTGTAGGAACACTGCCCTCACCCAATTTGAGGTCTAGAAGTTGTTGTGGAATGAGCTAAAGGCTGCGCGGCACTTTATCCCTGCCGCGGCAATAGCACAGCCACCGCCGCGTCAGTTCCCCGCACTGCCGCGTCAATTCCCCGCAGTGCCGCGGCAGTCGCGGCATTTTCTCCGGGCCCCTCGTGACCACTCTGTACGAATCAGTGAGTTTAATCACTGTTCTTTCCAGCAACGCACGCTAAATGTCTATGTCAGGAGGACTTGTCTTTATGACACCTGTTAATGTCTCAGACTCCATTTCCGTTGCACACTATGCTTCAATACATCTCTTTCTTATCACACTCCCCGCTTGTGCTGCGGGGGAATTATTTGCGCTCACTGTACTCGAACGCTCGTGCGTGCAATTTGTCCGCGCAGGTTATTCCCTTGCATTCAATGAATTTTCTTCCTTCCCATTCTTGATTTTCCGAGCCCCGCGGTTTGTCTCCGCAGCAATATACGTCGAGGAGAGAGGGCAATTCGTCTTGCGCATGCTTGTGGGAGGATAATTGGAGGAGTGAAACTTACACCGGTGAATACTAATGCCAGTGAAGCTGCGGTCGCGGTTTGGTTTGGCTTTGACCGCGGGCATAGAATACTAATCCAGCCAACCATGGATTGTACAAGACCACGCACGCCCACGGACTCATGCAGGGCAAACCCCGCGCCCGACCCATCACTAACATGTTCTTGGAACTCCGGAATATGAATGCGCTTGTACCTCCGGAATCGGAATATGGAGCAGTCGAGGCAACGAAGACTCGGAGGTCGTGCGAGAAAATTTGAACGTCCGTCATGTTCATGGACTTGGATCTGGATGCCATTGACGGGAAGTAAGGTTGGGAAATATGCCGGTGGGAGGTCTGAGAACTTGAAACCCGAATCTGTTGCTGTTATGCTGCACCACCGGTACCGCTTTGCAGCATGGGCAAAGCACGGGAATAAGGGCTTCCAGCGAGCACTGACCGCGGCTCTTCTGCAATCTTGGATTCTTTCGAAAGGCTTCCCCGGGTGGATCGAATGGATGGATCGAATGTATAGACCTAGACGCCGGGCTGGATCTCACCTTAAATTTGTTGGGGTCGAGGAAGGAGGAGACACGAAACCCGTCATTTGCGTGTTGATGGTGCAATTTCAGTTGAACGAAAGTCGTCGTCAACAAAGAAGGAACCGCTTGACGGTGGTTACCTGAGCACTGTCGAATAGTTTGTATTTTGTATAGGTCTCCGCGTTCAGCTTGAAAGTTGAGGAATTGAAAGCTCTCCCAAACGAGAATCGTAGTTTGAACCAACGATACTATTGAAAAGAATTGCGCGGGTTTGAGAAGATCGAATTTAATTACTTGAAACTAGGCTACTTCACCCAGGGCCATACAATTCCGTCCACGTCTTCTTCAATGCTTTGAGTTTTTCCTTTGCGTCTTCCAGGTGTACCCGCATCTTCGCGTGTGCCTCCTCGTCCTTATCCAACCCCTCCTGCTCCAGCAGCTCGGCCGAACCCACCTTCCGGAGGTCCGCAAGCTCCTCTTCCGTCTGCACCACATATGCGTCGACATTCCGAATCGCCTGTGTGAACTTCTCCCTCTGCCGCGCCGCAGCCTCGTCCGCGCTCATGAGCTCCTCGTCCGGCTGCGTTGCGCGTGGTGCGTACCCGAGAAAATCGCTCTCGAGCAGCGGGATGACAGTCGCGTCGCAGTCGAGGATTCGCTGCAGAGCCGCCCGCCCTCTGCGTTCGGCTTGAGCTTCACCATGGGCACACTCTTGGGCATCAGTGCTGTGGCGACGAGCAGCACGATCTCCTCGACCGTATCCGGTGCGTGCTTCGCGCGCGTGGCGTCGTAGGTGTAGAGCTCGAACGTGCGACAGTTGAGGAGGAAGACGTGGCCGGCACCGTCGGGTGGCTCGTCGAAGGGGATCTCGGTCCAGAAGAGGGCGCACCTGGCCGGGGATGCGCATTTTACGTTCACGAGCATCTCGATCTGCGGGAGGCGGAAGAATTACGAGCTGAGGGCTAAGAGAGTAAGGAGGTAGTCCCAGTGTTTCCAGCTTGCACTCCAGCCAGGCGGGATTACAGAAGGCATGGGCCAATTTGTAGCAGCGTATGCGAGCAGCGACGCCATCGCCGAGCCGGTGCAAATCAGCATAGCCATTCAGGTATGGTGCTCTGGCTTTCGATGGGCCTTTCAGGGTTCCGAGAAATCGGCGTAATGGAGATGACAAACGGCTCTTGCCAGCCAGAACACCACTGTCTGAGGACCGGAAAACGCTCACCTGGAGTGGAAGACCTTCCTCTTGTATTCTCGCCTGCGCCGCATCCGAGTATTGCCGGACTTTTGACCAATCAAAGGCAAAGGCACTGGTTGAAAGTATATAGCTCAAAGTGGGGCATCGCTGCATGTGATTGCCCGTGCCGCAAAACGCATTGCAGAGATCTCAGATGAAGAAGGAAAGCAAGCGCATCGTGAGACAGCGTGAGAGATTTGACAAAACGGGCCCGAACTTATACCCACGCTGTCATCCCACCAGCCTCTTCAAGCGTGTTACTCGTTTTCGTATTCTCGCTGTATGGGTGGATCTTACTCCACTGCCTTCCCGCTAATTCCTATTCAACTCTCGCCACGCGACGCACAGCCTGAAGGACGACAATGGGACTTGACTTGACTTGACGGGCGGTCTGAGGCTTGCCCGGCTCGGGGGCATACCTCCTTGGTGGCCAACGATTCTTATTAACTTGACCTTTTCAAGTCTGGGCATCTCCGCGGACATCCCGCCGTTTTTTTGGCTCAATTGCGCGCGCCCACAACTCCCTCGCGACCAGTGATGCGTCGCCCTGTCTTCCAGAGCGTCCTATCTTTGGTCTTGAATCTCAAACTCATTGTGGCTGGCGTGGTTGCCTCCCTCACTTGCATCCTGGCTCACTGTTTTGCGTCTCGTTTCTCATTCTCGTTATCTCACGTACCCTCGAATTTTCATCCCGTATCTGCCCTTCCTCTTTCCCCCAACTTTCCTCCTCCTGCCTTCACCACTTGCCGCGGGTGCTTGCTCGAATCGAAGAGGTTTGATTTTTAAGCTCCCGCCACCACTTTGTTTCCAAAATCATCAGCTTCATCTCGGACTACAGCCAAAGCACTTCTCGTTCTCCTCTAGATCTCCAACACCAATATCGGAGCAGGGGATAAAAGGATCAAAGGCGATCTCGAGGCCACCGAGGTGAGTCGCCCTTTGTGTTCTATTTCCCTCCGTTTGCTTCGTTCCTCCTTTTTACCTGCCTCGCAGCCTTCAGGGGAGTGCTTGGGGCTCCTGTTGTGCCAGTTCGAGTTTGGGTTTCATTTCTGGGTTTAAATTGGATCCAGGGCTGTTGCGACGTTTCTTATTTATCTCTTCCTTTATTCGTGCAGGGATAAATGTGGGTGGAGGCTGAGATGTGCAACTGCAGGAGTACCTCGGTCATCGTCCGAGCCACATTGCGTGAAAGTGGAGTTGCAAGTATCTTGATCATGAAACTCCATGCTTCTCCGGTTTGCTTTTGGTGTGTCTGGCCAGGCTGCCAAGTTCGTGTTGGTTCTGGCTGCGAAATTCACGCGGGTTGGGTTCGGGCGGGACGCGTGCATGTGTTTCTTGTCTCAGTTCTCTGTCTCTTTTTTCTTGTTTCGTCGCGTCGATTGTATCGCTTGGGATGATGCATTCCGATTTCCCACTTTGACCGACTCAGGTTAATCTTAACTCAGACAGAAAGGGTGCATCTTAGCCCAGGACTGCGAGTCAACGATACAGCCCGGGGCTTCCTGGAGCCGCGCTGTTGAATCCTTGTTTATTTGTTTCATACATGCCTACTTACGCTGTGAGGCAACTCAGAAAGAATTCCATTATTGCCGACTAGGAATTTTGTGTGGGAATGTGAAGTCGGATATCGGGTACAGTACAAGTCCTTTGATATTACTCTCTGAGTCTGCGCTAGCGGAGCGTCAAATTCCAATGCCCAGCTTCTGCTCTTGCGACTTCGATTTCAATTTTTCCACTGAATGAAATGACCTGCCAACTCCTTCAACCTTACAGAGAATTCTCTCGGACTTGGTAGACGGCACAATGCCTCGTGCTCTTTGATAATCTGAGGTAGCTCGGTGTTGACTCTGCACCCTGACTCATCTTTGCAGCAAGAGACCCAGTCAGCCCTGGTGTGCGGTGCAATTCCTCCCTCAATCAGAAGGTATAATCCAGCTACGCTGGCGGCTGAACCCCCCGTACCGAAATTTACCTCGGTGCGATCTCGAGAGCGCAATCTCCTGTTTAGTCGAGCTCCAAAGGAATGCTCGCGGCGACTTTCTTTAGGAACGGAGTAAAGTCGGGTATTGTATATCAAACCGCCTTGGTCAGGGAATAACCATCGGATGAGGCAGCCAGGTTCGGCTATCAATGTTTTATGTGGTCAAATTTTTTGTTTAACCTCTGTACCAAATATTGGCTAACTCAACTTCGCATGAATAAAAAAAGCTTGGAGATGATGTACCTCCTCCCTCGCTTCACAAAAAGAAAAACCCAGTGTAAGTATACGAGAAAGCGATGAACGGAGATTTTTATTGCCATACGGTCGAGCTTGTTCTTAGGATGTGTTCAGCGGGTTTGAGACCCAGGGCTCTACACCAGGCATGCCTCTGCAAGTAAAATTCACGTGTCTTCTCTCCATCCCGGACGCCGCTAAACACAGGATTTACATTATGAACACTGACATTTTGGTGCAGGGTTTAATAATTATGGCTCTCCACTCTCAACACCAACTGAAAATCCTAGGATTTATTTAGTACCATCGTGCTCTGCATATCCTTATCAGATCCAAGATCATCGGCCGGGAGACCTGAGGTTAATTTAGAAGCAGTTTGTAGCGAAAGCGCTACAGGATCATGTGTAACATTATATGTAGAGTGTGTGGTACAAGTAGGTGGTATCACAGCTATGGGTGAACCACGAGGGAAAAGAATGTCCATCCCGAGAGGAGACCTAAAGGTGCGGGATATATCTGCTCCAGTTGACATCTACGAAGACGCCTGAGGGCAGAGATCGCAGCGCAACAAGTGGGAGGAGGATAAGAATGAGGCGTGCGATAACATAGATGAGAATAACGGCTCCGAGTCCAATCATTTCATCCCCAAGCTGTAAGTTGGTGAGGCCGAGGAGTACCACGGCGAGTATAATGATGACAGGAATTGCCACAATAAGCGATGAACATGACCTCCACATCCACTTTTCTGCGGTGGTGGGGAAATCCGCGTTCCACGCGGCACAGTGAATGGCACCAAACACGGTGCCAACAAGACCCTCAATCGTGAACGGGAGGAAGCGGTCTTGGATACTGTCGAGTTCATCAATTGGTAAGGACCAGAAGGACGATACCGAGGTGGACGATAGCGGATTGCAATCATCGACGCCAAACCCCATAATGACACTGAAGAACCTTTTCCACCAAGGCATGCGGATGGGGCTTATAGGCTGAGTGTTGGACTGTTTGGCAGGCCCAACAACAATTTGGCGCTGGACATCAAGAGGCTTATTCCACCACAAGAACCAGATGAATATGTTGACCACAGCGAATGCTAGCGTGGCCACCTCGAGCTCAGTTACAGCGAGGTGTTGGTGCACGCGGGCGACACATTGCGTAGTAAACCACAGACCCTGCACGATTGCGAGGCCTTTGGAGAGCGCATCGCCTTTGCTCTTGTCCATTATATCCTCTGCATCGATCTTTTTTATGGCGGCGAGGAATTCGGGTCCGAGTTCTGAATCTGCAAGTTGTTTCTTGGTGACAATGGGATACTCGGTCGATGACACGAATCCACCCATGCAAAAGAAGAACCCGTGTGTTCTCGAGAAGCCGAACTCTGTGAGTGAAAAAAACATCAGATACTCGAAAGGTTCATAGGACAAGTCTCCCAACCCACCCTTCGATAGGACCCGAGCAGCAATGAACTGCCTGGCTGCAAATCCCACCATGATTTCCGGTGCGATGACCGCGATGAGCATCATTTTCAATCTTCGCCAAAAAAGCACCAGCCGGTTTTGATTCGGTGCAGGCACATTGGGGTGCACTGACACCCAGGTGCAGGCGAAGATCGTCGCGAGACAGCCCCAAATGATGTCAAATAACTTTCGACAATTATTGATGTCGTCGCAGGAGTCGGGGGAAGAACGATCGTTCAGGGTATGCGGAACTGGCGCAGCGCTGCCATTCCTAGATAGGAAGTGGACGAGGAGGAGTAGGAGGAGCATCGCAGTGTGTGATGTGGACTGGTTTGGCTGCAGACAGAAATCGATCCGCGGCTGTGCGTCTCGTGTGTGTCACTCCAAAGTTAAATCTGTCATTCTAGCCGCCGCTCTGGCCCCGCGTACGTACGTGCCGAGTGTCGAAGAGCTGTAAAGTTATGTTCAGGGCTGTTGAAAGGAATTGTGAGTTTCGTCCTGAGTGCTCGAGAAGAAGCTTGTTGCCTTGCGTATATTTCCCGCAAGGGCTGTGAAGCTGCAGTCGAGGATGAATTCGCGTTCGGTGAGAAGAAGACAATGCTGTAAGCTTATAACGTTACCGAGGTACTTTGACGGGCGCCGCCTGCATTTATGTGATGTGATCGATATTGTAGCATTGCATTGCATCGCATCGCTTTGCTGCGCACGAGAGGGTTGCAAGGCGACATATTTATTATTCAGAATTTTTTGAAACGGTGCAAGTCCGCACCTGCGCGCCGGAGGATGGAGCCCTCTCTCAACAGCGTCCGGCTCACATGCCGAGGGCATCGCACCCCGCAAGGCTGCCGTGCAATCATTGCATTGATCATGACGCTCGTTCAAAATCTTCGATACAATGCAGTACAATGCAGTGCATTACCAAAGAAAAACCGACAAAAATATTGCATGATAATGCACTAGACCGCTGGTTAAAAATGCATCGCTTTTCTTCCAATTGCACACTGATGCAAACCGACTGCAATCTAATCGTGTCGTATTTAGTCCGATAAAGCCGGCTATAGTTGGCGCTCGATCGGATCGTCGGATCAATTTGGGTTTCTCTTACACCTTCATGGGTCTGCGCAACGCCTGTGCGACATTCGACTCACCCACACCTCGGCTGATACACGCAAATACGGGCAGCAACGAGGGCTCAACTCAAGGCCCCACCTCGAAGACGTGTAGGAGTATCGGGGCAATGCAAGACCAGTAAAGAGAATCAGTGTGAATAATGAAAAAACGCAGCGCTAGGGTGTATATAAAGGTTCTTTTATGCATTTGTCTCGGAGCCGCAGCGCATCCCCACGCAATTGCCAACAAACTAATGCCGAAAGACTACCTCACCGACAAACTCCCCCGGAACTCACGCTCTTACTCCTTAAACGCACTCGCTCTCACCTGCCGGAGACTCCAAAGACCCTGCAGCCCTCACTGGATGCCCGCATTCACCCCAGAACTGGCCAAGGACCTCCTCCTCTCCTCTAGGCACCCGTCGTCTCTCACCCGCACATCGTTGCCAAGCCCCTCGTGCTCCACACGTCATCCTGCCCAGCGCAGGCCATGGCTTCGAAGAAAAGACATGCCCCTCCACGCCGCAACCTAAGCTCAGTCCACAGATATCACCTTGCTTCTCCTCGACGCCGGCAACTCTCCACACCTCGTGTGGATGCATAGCGGCCACTGCAGCTCGCCGTAGAAGCGGACGACCTCGCATGGACTGCACTGCGAGTATCCGTCTAGCCGAGTAACCAATTTCTAGATCGACACAGGCTACCGGTGCGACGGGACATGCTCGTATGCGCTCCACCATCCGTGCGCGCGGGGACCTCTCGACATAGTGGCACTGCTCATTGCGCGGGGCGCGCATCCGGGATTTACAGGAGCATGATGGGACCGCGCTAGGGTTCGCGCTGCATGTGTAGGTGCGTATGCATAATCTTGGGATCTGGTGGGCACCTCCTGCGGAAGAGTGCGAAGGCCGAATCGTCTGTCCCGCTGAAACCGATGAAGGGAGATGAATATTTCCATACAGTCGACGTTGTTCACATCGGGTGATCAACGTTGGTCCACATTATTCAGCCCAGCCAGCCGACTCCAAGCATGCGTTGGCGAGATTCGTTTACTTTTTTTTCTTACCACCGTTGCCGAAAACAGGACCAAGTTGAAAAATAGCCTTTCATGTAGTCTGTCGACAAAGTTCTACCGGTTTCGCCGTGGGAGGGTATCGAGCACTCATGACCCCTCTGTACGGATCAGTGAGTTTAATCACTATCCTTGCCAGCTACGCACGCTAAATTTCTATCTCAGGAAGACTTGTCTTTATGATACCTGTTAACGTCTTAGACTCCATTTCCGTTGAACACTATGCTTCAATACATCTCTTTCTTATCACACTCTCCGCTTTGTGCTACAGACCACTGTATTCGAACGGCGTGCAATTGTCCGCACAGGTTCTCTCCCTCGCATTCAATGAATTTTCTTCCTTCCCTTCACTGTTTGCCCCCACCCGGAGGCCGTGACGTTTCAACACCCAGCTCGGCTCACTCTTGGCTCACTCTACCCATTGGTTATTATTGCCACGACGGCTAGCTGACGTCCAATCAGCCGTCCTTGGGACCTCAGCTTCTGAAATTTATTATCTCAGCAAATCTCAGCTCAAAAAGATCGCTTACTTCCCAGACTGCATCGAACGTCAAAACGAACCGTTGTCGATCCGTTCAAGTGGGTCATCCCCTCGAAACTCAATCAACTCAGTCACCTCGGACCTCACCGCACTGCGCCCGCGGTTTGTCTCCGCGGCAACATAGATAGTTATATATATACGTTGAAGAGAGAGGGCGGTTCGTCTTGCGCTTGCTTGTTGTTGGATAATTGTCATTGGAGGAGCAAAATTTCAAATTTACGCAAGTGAATGTATTAGGCTAATGCCAGTGAAGCTGCGGTCGCGATTTGGTTTGGTTTGGTTTGGTTTGGCTTTGACCGCGGTTATAGAACATTAATCCAACTAACCAACAAACCATGGATCCGCGCACGTTACCGGCAGCCTAGATTTATAAGTAGCGTAGAGCTTCTTCAGTAGTCGAGAGATTAATTAGGCGCCCTAGCTCCATGCGGCCCGAAACCCACCTCCGAGTCGGCGGGGAAGCGATATACTAGTACAAGTAATGTTGAATAAATGGGTGTTGGAGTTGGAGTTTGACTATGGCTATAGCCATAGCTATGGGGCGCAGCGCGATCTTGAAGTTAACGACAAATGATTCATATATTCATAACCTGAGCCCAAGCCTGAGGAAAATGTGTCCCGGCCTCTGTACGTATATGAGCCCCAGAAATCCTTCTTCTGCAGCCTCAACCAAACTTAAAGGCTTCAAATATTCTCCAATAATAGCCATTGCCTCGCACCATGCATGCATGCGCTAACAACATCGGCTCCTTCCTCCCTCCACCCGGGCCCCTGCGGCTCCGAGCTATACTCATTGCACGGGTGTCTCAACCCCATCGAGAGCTACAGAAGGTGCGCGCGGCGCTGTCCACGGATGCAGGGCAAGCCCCGACCCATCACTGGCATGCTCTGGGAACTCGGGAATATGGATGCCCGGCATGTCAAGGCAATGTTGAATGAAGAGGTCGCGACTCGCGCGAGAAAACATCATGGATCCGGAAGGCTGAAGCCATTGACAGGGAAGTATAATAAGGTCGGGAGTTGGGATGAGAAACCTGAATCTGTCATGCTGCACCACCGTGACCGTTTTGCAGCACGGGAAAAGCACGGGAATGGGGGCTTCCGGCGAGCACTTTGCTGCTCTTCTGCAACTTGATTCTTTCGAAAGGCTTCCCCGGGTGGATCGAATGGATAGACATAGACGCCGGGCTTGATCTCACCTTAAATTTGTTGGGGACGAGCAAGGAGGAAGCGACACGCTCGTCGTTTGCATGTTGATTGTGGAATTTCAGCCAAACGAAAGGCAGTCAACAAGGAAAGAAGGAAGGAACCGCTTGATGGTGGTTACCTGAGCACTTGGTATTTTGTCTTCCGAAGCATAGCTCTCCGCATTCAGTTTGAGGGTCGGGGAATTAAAAGTTCTCCCAAACGAAGTCGTGGTTTGAACCAACGAATATGGCTATTACTGTTATTGAAAAGAATTGCGAGGTCGGAGTTAATTATTAGACTACTTCACCCAGGGCCTATACGCTTCCGTCTACGCCTTCCTTAACGCTTTGAGTTTCTTCTTTGCGCCTTCCAGGTGTACCCGCATCTTCTCATAAGCCTCCTCGTCCTTGTCCAACCCTTCTTGCTCCAGCAGCTCGGGCGAACCCACCGCCCGGAAGTCAGCGAGCTCCACCGCATCCGCCTTCAACTCCTTATCGCCTGTGTGAACCTCTCCTGCCGTGCCGCAGCCTCGTTCGCGCTCATGAGCTCCTCATCCGGCTCCGTTGCGCGCGGTGCGTACCCTAGAAAGTCGCTCTCGAGCAAAGGGATGACGCACGCATCGCGGTTGAGGATGCGCCCGAGCGCTGCCTCGCCCTCAGCGTCCGGCTCGAGCTTGAGCATGGGCATGCCCTCGGGCATCGGCGCCGCGGCGACGAGTAGCACGATCTCCTCGACCGTGTCTGGCGCGTGCTTCGCGTGCGTACTATCGTAGGTGTAGAGCTCGAACGTGCGGCAGTTGAGGAGGAAGACGTACCGGTGCCGTCGGGCGGCTCGTCGGGGGATCTCGGTCCAGAAGAGGATGCACTCCCGCGCGTCCGAGTAGATTATGGGGCGTACCTGGCCGGGGGATGGTGTATTTGACATTCATGAGCATCTCGATCTGCGGGAGGCGGAGGAAGTACGGGCTGAGGGCGAAGAGAGTGAGGAGATAGTCCCAGTTTTTCCAGCTTGCGCTCCAGCCGGGAGGGACTACATAGGGTACGGGCCAGTTTGTGGCAGCGTACACGAGGAGCGAGGCTGTCGACGAGCCGGTGCAAATCAGCATAGCCATTCGTTCGATGAGCCTTTCAGGGTTCCGGGATATCGTCGTAATGCAGATGACAAACGGCTCTTACCAGCCAGAACACCACTGTCTGACGAGAACGTACTCACCTGAAGTGGAAGACCTTCCTCTTGTATTCGAGCCTGCGCCGCATCCGAGCACTGCCCGACTTTTGGACCAATCAAAGGCAACGGCACTGGTTGAAAGTATAGAGCTCAAAGAAGGGCATTGCTGCATGTGATTGCTCGCGCCGCAAAGCACATTGCAGAGATCTCAGATGAGGAGGGAAAGCAAGCGCATCGTGAGACAGCGTGAGACATTCGACAGAACGGGCCCGATCATATATACCCACGCTGTCGTCCCACACACTCCTTCCTCGAGCGTTGATTCGCGATTTCGTATTCTCGCTGTATGGGGTGCTGCCTTTCCATATTCTAACTCTCTCTCCACGCGATGCACAGGCTGAAGGACAACAATGGGGCTCGAGTAGAGAGATGAGACGAGATAGGCGGCCCGAGGCTTGCTCGGGGCATTCATCAGGAAAACCGTAGCCGAGATGTACCTATGATGCATAGTGCTGCATAGGGCCTCATAGTGCCTCATAGGTACATCACAGCCACAGGTTGCTGCATAGTACTGCACAGGCATTTTGGTTTTCCTGATGTTACCTCCTTGTTGGCCAACTACTTAAGTTCTTATACAGTGAACTCGACCTTTTTAACTCTCGATATCTCAGCGGACATCATCTTAGCCGTCTTCTTTGACTCGACTGCCCGCAGCCACAACTCCCTCGCGACCAGCGATGCGTCGTCCTGCCTTCGAGAGCGTCCTATCTTTGGTCTTGAATCTCGAACTCACTATCCAATCTCTGGCTCACGTGGTTATCTCGCTCGCTTGCACTCGGGCTCACTCGGAGTCAATGATTTTCATTTCGTTTCTCGTCCTCGTGATCTCATGTACCCCTTGAATTTTCATCCTGTTTCTGCCCTTCCTCGGACCTCTTTCCCCTAACTGTCTGCCTCCTGGCTTGACCACTGGACAGGCGCTTGGACTCGGATTGCAGGGGTTTGACTTCCAAGCCTCTACTGCCACTTCTTCGGCTTTGTTTCCGAAATTGTCAGCTTCATCTCGGACTACAACGCACCTCTCATTCTCCTCCTCTCCAACACGAATGTCGGAGTGGGGGCACAAAAGGATCGGAGGCGATCTCGAGGACTCCGAAGTGAGTTCCTTTCCTTCAATTCGTTCCTTCTCTGTGCCTGTCTTTCGGCCCCCATGGAATTACTCGGTGTTGCTGTTGTGGCAATCCGGGTTGGGGTGGCGATTGTTTCATTTCTGGGTTCAAATTGGATCCAGTGCAGTTGCGACGTTTCTTGTTATTTTTTATTCATGCGGGGGATTTTCGTGAGTGGAGTTTTGACCAAGTCACATTGCGTGGACGTGGAGTTGGAGGTATCTTGATCATGCATTTCGACGCCTCTCCGAGTCTGTCATGTGGTTTTGGTCGTGTTGGTTCTGGCGGCCAAGTTCGTGCATGTTAGGTTCGGGTGGGACACGTTCATTATTTCGGTTCTCTGTGTCTATCTTTTTTTTTTTTTTTTTTTTTTTTTCACTTTGTTCTATTTTTCGTCGCGTGGGTGTATCGCTTGAGATGATACATTGCCATTTTCCACTCTGACCAACTCGAGTTAATCTCAGTTTGGAGTGGGTCCATCTTAACCCAGAACCATGAGTCAACGAGGCAGCCCGGGGCTTCCCGGAGTTGCGCTGTTGAATCCTTTTTTATTTATTTGATTCGCCCCTACTCCCACTGTAAGGCAACTCAGAAAGAATTGCACAATGCCAACTCTAAATTTTTGTGTTGGAATATCAAGTCGGATATCGTGTGCAGTACAAGTCCTCTGATAATCCTCTCTGCGTCTGCGGTAGCGGAACGTCACGGTCAAGTTCTCAAGTCCTGGTGAGCTTCTGCTCTTGCGACTTCGATTTCAAATTTTCAACTCATAGAAATAATGTCCTGCCAACTCCTTCAGCCTTGCAGGACAGAGAACCATTTCGGACGCTCCTTCTCTTCAAGAATTGGAGGCAGCTCGGTGTTGACTCCGCACTCTGAAAACATACTGCTCACCCTGAATTAATCTTCGCAGCAAGAGACAAGTCAGACCTGGTGTACGGTGCGGCTCCTCCCTCACTCAGAAGATATAATCCAGCAAGGCGGAGATCGACTCCCCGTATCCGAAATTGCCTCTTTGCAATCTCCTGTGCAGCAAAGTTCCAGTCGGATGCTCACCTTCGTAGGAAGAGAAGAGAAGAAGGTGTAGAGTAAACTGCCTGAGAAATAATAACCATCAGATGAGGCAGCCCGAGGTTCGACTCTCCATGTCTGAACATGGGTGGTCTAATTTTTTGGTTAACCTCTGAACCAAATATTGGCTAACTCAACTTCACATGAATAAATTCAGATGTACCTCCTCCCTCGCTTCACAGATAGAAAATCCAGGGTACACGAGAAAGCCATCAACGGAGATTTTTATTTCCCAACAGTCAAGCTTGTTCGAAGTGTGTTCTCAGCGGGTTTGAGACTCAGCTCCCGACTCCAAGAATGCCTTGGCAAGGAAAATTCACGTGTGTTCTGTCCGTCCCTGCTAACCACAGGATTTACACCTGGAACAGACATTTTGTGGCGGAATTAATAATAGTGGCTCTCCACTTTTACAGCAACTGAATGTTGTGGTATTTAGTGCTGTCGTGCTCTGCATATACTTTAGCAGATCCAAGATCATCGGCCGGAGACCTCATATTAATTTAAAAACAGTTCTAGCGAAAGTGGTACAGGATCATGCGGAACATTATATGTAGAGTGTATCCGGATGTGGTACAAGTAGGTGGTAGGTGATATCGCAGATATTGATAAATGGCAAAGGGAAAGAAAACTGTCCATCCCGAAAGGAGGCTTAGAGGTGCGGAATATACGTGCTCCAGTTCACATCCACAAATGTGCTTGAGGGCAGAGATCGTAATGCAATGAGTGGGAGTATGATAAGAATGAGGCGTGCGATAACATAGAGGGAAATTGACACAATGTATCCGATTGCTGGCATTGCCTTCCCAAGCTGTGATTCAGTGTCGTTGGTGAAGATACAGAGTGTCACAAGGAGTACAATGATAACAGGAATTGTCACAATAAGTGATGAACATGACCTCCACATCCACTTTTCTGCGGTGGTGGGGAAATCCGTGTTCCAAGCTGCACAGTGAATAGCACCAAACACGATCCCGACAAGAGCCTCAATCGCAAATGGGATGAAGCGGCCTTGAATATCGCCGAGTTCACTTCTTGGTAGGGACCAGAAAGACGATACCGAGGTGGAGGATAGCGGATCGTATTCGTAGTCGGGGGAAATTCCGCCGATGGCACTCAGGAATCTAGCCTTGATACGCGGACCACAGTGATAGGCAGAGCATTGGGCGGTTTGGCGAGCCCGACAACAATTTGCCGCTGGACATCAAGCGGCTTATTCCACCAAAGCAGCCAGATGAATACATTGACCACAGCGAACGCCAGCGTGGCCACCTCCAGTTCAGTTACAGCGAGGTGTTGGTGCACGCGGGCGATACATTGCGTGATAAACCACAGACCCTGCACCATTGCAAGGCCTTTGGACAGCGCATCGCCTTTGCTCTTGTCCATGATATCCTCAGCGTCGATGTTTTTTATGCCAGCCAGAAATTCGGCACCGAGGTCTGGATCCGCGAGTTGTTTCTTGGTTACAACAGGATAACCAGTGGATGAGACGAATCCTCCCATGCAAAAGAACCCGTGTGTTCTTGAGAAACCAAACTCTATGTGAAACAAACATCAGATACTACAAAAGTTCAGAGGACAAGTCTCCCAACCCACCCCTCGATAGGACTCGAGCAGCAAAAAACTGCCTCGCTGCGAACCCGACCATGATTTCCGGTGCGATGACTGCGATGAGCATCATCTTCAGCCTTCGCCAGAAAAGCACCAGCAGGCTTTGGTTCGGCGCGGGCACATTCGGGTGCACTGACACCCAGGTGCAGGCGAAGATCGTCGCGAGACAGCCCCAAACGATGTCAAATAACTTTCGACAATTATTTATATCGTCGCAGGAGTCAGTGGAAGAACGATCGTTCAAGGTATGCAGAACTGGCGCAGCGCTGCCATTCCTAGAGAGAAAATGGACGAGGATTAGGAGTAGGAGCATCGTCAGTGTGTAGTGTGGACTGGTGTGGTTGTAGACAGGAATCGATTTGCGGCTGTGCGTCTCATCGACAACACGTGTGTGTCACTCCAAAATTAACTCTGTCATTCTAACCGCCGCTCTTGCACCGCGTACGTACGTGCCAAATGTCGAGGCTATGCGCAGGGCTGTTGAAAGGATTATTTAATTCTGTCTTGAGCATTTGAGAGGAACATGTACAGTGTGCCGAGTAGGTTTCGTGACCCAGGGCCTTGCCGGATGCATCGCGCGACCTTCTGGAAGAGCAGGAGTGCGCTCCAGCCCGGCGGCTTCGACGTCGATCGCGTTATCCCGAGACGACGGCAAACGAGTAATGACAAATAAGTCTGCGCGGTGTTAAATACTTGTGGAAGAAAATTATAAAATACCCCGAGAGGTCAATGTCCTACGATGTCTGAGGAGGGTCATGACACAGAGGCAGATCGGAGAATTCCATTTGACATCAATGAATTTAGAATCACAGAGACGATGGATTGAACCCTGCGCGAGGGGTCACCGAACCACGCAATATTTCTTTGCAGTAGTTGCAATCTTGGTGGTACTGCAGTGGTCTAAGCTACTCGAGTAGAGTCGCCTAGGGAGAATCTGAGGGGCAAAATATCGAGAAGCAGAATCAAACAAGTTTGACCAGAGGACCATAAGTATGTCGAGGTCCAACACAGATTATTTATTGTCTGTGGGACCACAATCAACAGGGAGGCGCGCACGGCCCTTGATGTGATGCTCTTAAATATTTTACCGCAAATCCAATGCGGGCACTTCAAAAATAGCTCGCCCGCATCGAGACTCCAGTACAAATTTCAGCGGTGCAGAACATTGGGCCACTCGGATACACCTGTATTGGAGAACAAGCTTTCCGAGTGCGTGATGGCCACTGTTGGGCCACTGGGGGAATTGCTTTAAAGAAGGGCATCGCTGCATGTGATTGCCCCCACCGCAAAGATGATGGGGGTAGGTAGGTAGGTAGGTAGAATCACACAGCACGGCCCCGCTTAGGAAGGCCGGGGCCCAGGAATTATCGATGTTTACAGGCACGATGTACAATATTGTCCCTGACTCCTCCATTCCCGTAGCCGAGCTCACGGCTGCAGTCTATCGACCCGCGGCTGTAGAACTAAAGGAAATACAGAGAAGCAAGTTTTCAACACAGAGAACGGTATCTCAGTTCAAGCATTTAAACGGAACACAGAGAGGTTATAAAACAATTGAAGGATATCGTACTCATATTTAGCCAGGAGTGCAATGTTTGGACGGGAATAAATCAGGGCTTTCAGGAACTCTATGTCGGAGAGATTCGCCATGAGGGGTTGCAGCTGGGGTGAGTTTGAGAATAGTTTTTCCAGAAATGATGCCCGTAGTGCTCGCAGGGCGTCTGATCACGCGCAAGTAATTAAGGCATGTTCCGGTGTTTCAACTTTCACTATACAGAATCTGCAAAGCCTATCCGACCGAATTACCGGCTGTTTTGCACGCTCAACGTAGCGCAAGATTTCCACGGATAGTTGGTGAGTTGAGACCAGCAGAGAGGTCGGAGCTTCTGTTTTCACCATCGATAGGTAATGCCGCATTTTTAAAATCATCTGCGCCGGTGGTTTGTCCTTCCGAGGCCCGAGCCGTCCATGTAGTAAGTAAAGCTTGTCTAATGAGTTGATTGAGTCCTGTCGCCGATTTGGCATAGTTCTGTACATCTTGAATGGATGTAGTGTCCGTTAGAACCAACTCCGAGCAACGGAAAGGCAGCCTTGACGCAGCCGTAATTAAATCTTTGGCCCAGGAATTTTTACCTTGCGCGCAGAGTTCTATTGAACTGTCCAGAGCAGCGTGGGTGTAGTCCGTCTTTTGGAGGCCAAGGAGGTATACGAGATAGTTCAAGACGATCAGTAGGCGTCGAACTCGTAGAGGCATTATCCTTGTTTCAGTGAATAGTGGCGCAATCATGGATCGCGTGTGGAGATTTAGCATGTGGCGGATAAAGCTAACTTGTACTTGGCTGAGTTGTTTGACGTGAATATCCTCGCTGCCGGGGGAATTTCGTACCCATGAATAAGGTGTCAGTCCACTCTCGCCATGTACAACTCCTTTAGTTCTTTAGGTGTCAACCTGCCAGTCATGTCTTCGATCGCCATTATACGGTGACCACATAATACCTTGCATGCCTTGGCTTTATAGTGAGCTTGTAGGATGTTTCGCGTGTCCGTTGTAAAGGTACCACCGACGTATTTCTCCTCTGGTTTAATTTTCAGGGTCGTGATTCCAAGTGTAAGGACTAGCAGCGGTAGCGCGATTTCCCGAAGATCAAGATGATTGTTTTGATCGTGTTGATTAGGATAAGCATTGAATAATGAGACTCAGTTTGCAATGCATTCCAAGTTCATCCGTTTGGGTAACCGATTTTTAATCAGTAGAAGCCGGTAAGTTGTCCGTCGGGAAATGCCGGATAAAGTTACGGGCACACCACTTCTCCAGAGTGTCAAGTTTCACTTGGAGACCACTGGGGAGAATGAAGAGAAGAAGAATATTGTCTGCTTGGGCCAAAAGGGAAATACGGACGGCTGCAAGAAATATATCATCCTTGTCCAGCATCATCACGAGATTAGCGAGGAAGAGGTTCCATAGAATTGGAGAAGCAGGGTCCCCTGTGAGTAGCCCAATGAAAGCCTTGAACTCCGCGCACTGCACAGCACCATGTCTAGCATAATAAGCCATTCGCTGGTACAGCATTCGAAGCCAGTCAAAGATTGCACCGCCCATGCCCATTCGGAATAATTTCAACCACAATGTCGGTTGATTCGTGGAGGGAAATTCATTAGTTGCATCGACTGCGGCCACTCGAGGGTGTATCCGTGAGCTCTGGCCCACTCCTTGGCACATCGGAGAATGAAAGGATATTATTAGTTCGATAGTCTTCTCGGGCAGCAATGTTGCTAAGATTTTATTGATCTTATGCTGTGTCGAGTTGACTCGAAGACAGTATTTAGTTCATCTGCAATAACAGATATTGGAGCGGGCTTGGGGCCGGCCATCCTCTTGATCTCATTCCAGAAGATTGGAGCATCCAATATCTTTTTCCGATTCAGATCTCTCACTTCGGCTAGTTTATCCCTACCCCTGTGCGCGAAGGGGAACACTGAACGCCCACTTTTTCCCACAGGTTCGTCGGGCGGGCCAGCGTCGTTTGCAATCTCTGCAGTAACTTTTTCGATTTCCAGCGCATTCGGAGTGTCGGTCGGCAGTGCTGCCAGTAGCTCGGCCCACGGTCCTGTTTGTTTTCCCCATGGCCTTCCTGTTTTGTTACGATGTGAGTTTTGACCCCAGTACACTACAGCTCCTCCAGACGCATTGATCCT
This sequence comes from Mycena leptocephala, assembly GCA_029378395.1. Lineage (NCBI taxonomy): Eukaryota > Fungi > Basidiomycota > Agaricomycetes > Agaricales > Mycenaceae > Mycena > Mycena leptocephala. Next base: position 19,782 of record JARJLF010001500.1, read on the forward strand.
TCCCGCATTTAGGCAGGAGCCGTGGATCGCAACTTTCAGCGGGTTTGTGACGACAAGAACAGGGCCGTAAAGTGCCCGAACTTTGCCTTGTTCATCTGTTCCAGCAGCCAGTGTCTGGATGAGGAGCTTGTGCAAGTACGCATTGTCTGGTAAGGTAATCTCGACCTTGCATCTTTTACGAGGGTTTGGAATCATCGTAGTTTAGGCGTCGATATACACCTCGAGTGAGACCAAGAGTTGCGCATCATGATGATCGTATCCCGGAATTCGGTCAGCCACTGAGAACGTCTTGATACTGGAGAGCAGATTGGGAGAGTAAGCAGCGTAGTTTTGCGGATACCTTGGAAGGAGGTAAATTTACCGCTATCGGGGCCAGAGCATTCAGCACGGCTGATGAAAATTGCGTTATAGTGATTAAGCAATTTGCATAGCCATCGGCCGTGTTGGGTAAGTAGTGTTTCCCCTGTCCATTGAGTTACGGGGTGGATCGCCAAGGCTAGCTAACAAGGCAGCGATTCGGGCATTCAAGTCGCCAATAATAAGAAAATCAAAGTGTGTCGCATACGCCAGAGCCAACGACGCAGCCAGGGATTCACAGGGATCCTTCTCGAGAACTCCGGCCCATTGCGAGGCTGTAGACCTTGTACATTAGCAATCTGTTTAACTGAAAAACCATGATTGAGTTTGAGTGCGGACTGGAAGACAGCCGCGACACCACCCCAGCACTCATCGAACGAAGGTCTGGGTCTTCGCGTGCGTAATAGGATAGACTAGCCGTGGCGGAGTTCCACAGTGTCCTCTTGTTGGGGACGTAAATATGTCTCCTGGAATAAATTACTATCATACTTTTCACAGATCTTTAAAAAAGATCAGGCAGCTCGTTTGTAAAGGAAAGGTGCCTTTGATATTCCAGCTATGAATACTAATGATCCTGGTGTTATCTAGAGGACGGGTAGAAGGTATAATGAAGGAGGGAGAGTGGGATGGGGCCATTGCGGACGGTAAGATATGAGTAAATAAAGGTACGTGCGGCGGTGACGACGACGACAGAGCGGCCAGCGCTGCAGAGGAAGAGGTAGGTAAGGAAGAGTGAGTTTCCCTCCCCCGTTTGGGAGCACCGGGTAGATTCCGGCATACTGGTAACGCGCAGCGTGGTCCCAGGAGTCGACGACCCAATTCGCGATCTCGGGAGAGGCAAATGCGACGGCGGTATAAGTGTTGAGCTTCTTTTAATGACGGGTGGAGGAGATTTCGAAGTGATCAACGGCCGGGAGGACGATGGCGAGGAGATTCACTATGTCCTGCCGGACATGAGTGTGGTTTTGGCTGTCGCGGTTCCATGGTGATGGGGCCAAAGACCACTTGGAGAGCGAGATCGACCTGCGGGGCCGCCTGGCGCTGTGGGATTGCATGGGCACGAGGTGGGGCAGCAGGTGCCGCAGGAGGGGCAAGAGGACCGGGAGTAGAGGCGCAGGGAGGAGCGTTAGGCGCAGCCGGTGGCGCCTGAGCCGGAGTACACAGCGGAGCAGGATGTGCTGCAGGGGGTGCAGTCGTCACGGGCAGAGGCGTCATGGTGGCGATGGGGGTGACACTGACAGCGTCGGGGGAAAGACCGAGGGTGTACATGAAAGTGGTGGGCAAGGCCACTGATTGCGGGATCTCGGTGCACGGGCGAGTGTTGCGGGCAGCATCATCGACATCCTCGCCTCGGGTGTGCCTGGCCGATGGAGCAGGAGCCACGGTGGCAAGAGCGAGAGTGTCGACGACGGAGGTAAGCTTGTTGAGGGACCCCTGCAGCTGCTCGATGCGCCCAAGAAGGGCTGGTAGGAGGCGTGCTGAGATGTCGGTTATGGTGCTGGCGAACGTTTTCGCCGTGTTGGTTGTGCGAGGTCCAGAGGTCGGAAAGGACCTGCTGCTGCGTGCATCGGGCAACTCGGAGATCTGCATCTGCACAGCGGGGATGACTGTGGATGGGTTTAGCATAGAGTAGGGAGTGTACGAGGATGACGCACAGTTTACGACTTGTGAGACATCGCTGGAGATGCGGTCGACCCTTTCCCCGACTTCTTTCCCGCTACAAGCAATCCATTGACGTGCTCGTTCGTAGCTCGATGGTCCTTGTAGGTGTATTTTTCTTTGCCTTTTGTTGCACCAGGCTGGAAGCCGGCATCACGGTGGTACAGGTGGATGGGCAGCAACGAGCCGGAGGTGACGGGGTATGCTGCGGGTGGAGCCGAGGAAGAGGACGCCGCATCGTGAGACATTCGACAAAATGGGCCTGATCATATACCCACGCTGTCATCACACAAACTTCCTGCGTTCATTCTCGTTTTCGTATTCTTGCTGTATGTGGTGTATCTTACTCTACCGCCTTCCCGCTATCTTTTATTCAACTCTCTCGCTACGCAACGCATAGGCTGGCCACTGAAGAATGATAAGGAGACTTGATTGGGGAGTCGACGAGACGAGACAGGTGGCCGATCGCGACGCTTGCCCGGGGCATTACCAGGCCAGATCAGTGCATTACCTCCTTGTTGGCCAGCTACTTCTTATACAGTTAAGTAACTTGACCTTTTAACTCTTGACATTTCAGTGGAAAGCATCTGTGATGCGTCGTCCTGAATCTTCGAGAACGCGTCCCATCTCTTGTCTTGATTCTCGAACTCACTATCTAATCACTGGCTCGCCTGGTTGTCTCGCTCGCTTGCATCCTGGCTCACTGGTTTGCGTCTCGTTTTTTTTTGTCCTCGTTATCTCGCCTACCGTCGAATTTTCATCCCGTATCTGCCCTTCCTCTTTCCCCAGTAACCCTATTAGGTTTGTTTAAACAATGAGCATCTCAACGTTAATCAGATTTTAAACTTTGTTTAGTTAGATCCCTGTTTAAAGATGGGTCAAACGATGTTTAAGAAAAATAGAAAAAAAAAAGCCAACTATGAGACTCAAACATACATGAGGTCTGGAGGAAAGTCCGCAGGAAAGAGGATCTTACAACTGAGCTAAATAGAATGATGTGGCACAATGCTTTGGATGATCCTATCATCAATTACTGTGTGAACTTTGAAAGTTTAATTTTACAAATCCGGGACATGTTGAGCAGCGCTCGAAATTTAACTGTAGGTCATTCTGTGACTCCTGCTTACCTATGGTGACTTGAAAGGAAAGATTGGAAGGCCTCAATATCCAGGCAAAGATTGTGGTTAGGGTACTACAGTCATTTGGTGATCCTTGCATTTTCCACAGTCCTTGCACAAGTTTTTTTTTTTTTTTGGCTGGCCCTGGGTGCATATTTCTGGCTAGTTTGTTCATGCAGATATCTCGGTATGGTGCCCATGAATCTGACACATTTTTTCTCTATACACAAGATTGCTTTAAATCTGGGTAATGTTAGCACAATGAGTGATTTTGCAGTGTGCTAGACTCCACGCGCGAAATTGGCCAACATTGGTGGGGCAATTACCGTAAAATTACCAACACAATAACTTGCATCCCAGGTGTTGACTACAGAAAATTTGAGATGAAAGGGGGGAGGGCAGCATTGAATGACACTAAAGATGTGTTCATGTGATGTTGATACTTGTACAGGTGGGTGCTTCCCAGAATCTCACTTGGATCCACACAGTTCCCATGCGACTAAACCCATTCCTTAGCAGAGGCGTGGGATCAATGTAGGATGGTTGATAGCTCTCATCGAAATTGGAAAATGCCCACTTTGCCAAAGTCAGAGACAAATAAATCTGTGGTACCCTTCAGGTATTTATCAGTTGCATGGTCTAATGGTTGTGTGCATCTTCAGTATTTCCTTCTTCCTGATCCATCACCTGGAGATTATAGGTTTTACCCCCCCTGTGTGCATGCTTTTTGCATTGAGTCTGAACAGTGTTCAACGGGTGATCAAACACTGTTCAACCGTGATTATACGGTTGAACAAACTTGATTTGAAATCGATGATTGACCATTGATTACAGTCTGTTCAAACTCACATCACATCCCACTGTTCATCAGGGCAGCATGCACCCCAATGCTTCCCACTACTGGTGTTGAACAGAACAAAATTTAAAATTCGATTTCCATTGGGATGCCAATTGTTTAAACAAACTTAATAGAGATTTATCTTTCCTCCGATGTTCCTCCTCCTGGATTGACTACGGCTTGAACTCAGATTGCAGAGGTTTGATTTTCGAGCCCTCGCCACCAGTTCCTTCGGCTGAAATTGTCAGCTCCATCTCGGACTACAACCAAAGTACCTCTCGTTCTCCTCTTTAACACGAATATCGAAACGAGGGACAAAGGGAGATGAGGTGGTCACGAGGACGCCGAAGGTGAGTCCCTCCTTGCGTTTTATTTTCCCTCCCTGTCCTTTGTTTCTTCTCCGTGCCGGCCATTCGGCCCCCATGGCATTGCTCGGTGTTTCTGTTGTGCCAGTTCGGGTTTGGCGATCGTGGTTGTCTCATACCTGGGTTAAAATTGGATGCAGTATTTGCGATGTTTCTTGTTGATTTTCTTCGTTCATTCGTGCGGGCATTTCCGTGAGTGGAGGCTCATCCGAGCGGTGGAGCTGGAATTATCTCGATCATGCAGCCTCATGCCTCTTTGTGGTATGCTTTTGGTGTGTCTGGCCGGGGTGCCAAGTTGGTATCGCTTCTGGCCGCCATGTTCATTTGAATGGGATGCCTTCATACATTTTGTCTCGGTTCTCTGTGGCTCTTTTTTTCTCTCTTTTTTCTTGTTTCGTCGCGTGGGTTGTATCGCTTGGGATGATACGTTGCCATTTCCCACTTTGACCACCTCGGGTTAATCTTAGTTCAGCCCGGATGGGTCCATCTTAGCCCCATCCCGGGCCTTCCTGGAGTTGCGCTGTTGAATCCTTTTTTATTCATTTATTTTCTCCACGACTACTCAACTTAGAAAAAATTACCCAATCCCACCTACGAATTTTGTGTGGGAATCTGAAGTTGGATATCGTGTGCAGTACAAGACCTCTGATACTGCGGTCAATCTTGGTGAGCTTCCGCTCTGGCCACTTCGATTTCATTTTTTCAACTCGTGGAAATAATGTCCTGCCAACTCCTTCAGCTTTGCAGGACAGAACTATTTCAGTTTTGGTGAACGGCAGTGCCTCGTTTTCTTTAAGAGTTGGAGGCAGCTCGATGTGGACTCCGCACTCTGTGAAAATATTCCCAATCTTCCCAAGTTCGGACATGGTCTACAGTGCGCTTGCTCCCTCACTGAGACGATATAATCCAGCAAGGCCGAGTTCGACTCCCCGTATCCGAAACCTGCCTCGGTGCGATCTCGAGATCGCGCTCTCCTGTTCTATCGAGCTCCAAAAACATGCTCAAGCCCGCCTTCGAGTAAGAATGAAGGTTGGATATGGTGTATAACCATCGGATGACACAGCGCGAGGTCCGACTCCCCATGTCTGAAAATGCGTAGTCCAATTTTTGTTTGGCCTCTGAACTAAATATTGCTAACTCGACTGTGCATGAATAAAACAGACTCGGATATTGTGTACCTCCTCCCTCACCTCACAGAAAGAAAACCCCGGCGTAAGTATAGGAGAATGCGATGAACAGAGATTTTTTATTTCCATACAGACGAGCATGTTCGGAGTGCCTTCTCAGTGGGTTTGAGACCCGGTCCCGACTCCAAGCATGCCTCTGCAAGCAAAATTCGCGTGTGTCCTGTCCATCCCAGACACTACTAAGTAAAGGATTTACACTTGGAACACTGACATTTTGGCGTAGGGTTTAATAATTGTGGCTCGCCACTCACAACAGCAACTGAAAATCTGGTTATAACTTATTTAATACCATCGTGCTCCGCGTATACAGGTTATCAGGTCCAAGGAGATCTTCGGCCGGGAGACCTCAAGTTAATTTACAAGCAGTGCGTACTGCAAGCGTTACAGGATCGTGCAAAAGATTATATGTAAAATGTGTCCCGGTGTGGTCCAAGTAGGTAGTAGGTGATATCGTAGCTATTGTTAAACGGCAAAGGGAAAGAGAACTGTTCATCGGAACGGGGAACTAGAGGTGTGGGATATACACGCTCCAGTTCACATCCATGAAGGCGCCTGAGGGCAAAGATCGCAATGCAATGAGCGGGAGTATGATAAGAACCAGGCGCGCGATAACATAGATGGGAATTGGCATAAAGAATCCGATTAGTAGCATTTTCCCCACACGATCTGATTTGACGATGTTGCCGAGTAACGCGGAGAGTAAAATGACGACCAGAATTGCCACGATAAGTGATGAACATGACCTCCACATCCACATTTCTACGGTGCTGGGGAAATCCGCGTTCCATGCGGCACAGTGAATCGCACCAAACACGATTCCCACAAGATCCTCAGTCACGAACGGGAGGTAGTCGCCTTGAATAGCGTCGAGTTCATCAACTCGTAAGGACCAGAAAGACGGTACCGAGGTGGACGATAGCGGATCGTAATCGGGGACGTTAAACCCCCCAATGACACTAAGGAACCTGTCCACCAACCTAGTTGCATGGTTTGGTCTTATAGGCAGAGGGTCAGGCAGTTTGGCTGGCCCGACAATAATTTGCCGCTGGACATCAAGCGGCTTATCCCACCACAAGAACCAGATGAATATGTTGACCACAGCAAACGCCAGTGTGGCAACCTCGAGTTCGGTTACAGTGAGATGTTGGTGCACACGGGCCAGACATTGAGCGGTAAACCACAGACCCTGCACGATTGCAAGACCTTTGGACAGCGCATCACCTTTGCTCTTGTCCATGATATCCTCCACATGGACGTTTTTTATGCCGGCCAGGAATTCGGGCCCGAGTTCTGAATCCGCGAGTTGTTTCTTGGTTACAATAGGATAACCAGTGGATGACACGAAGCCTCCCATGCAAAAAAAGAAGCCGTGTGTTTTTGAGAAACTGAACTCTGGGCGTGAAACAAACATAAGATGCCTGAAAGTTGAGAAGAAAAATCTCCCAACACACCCTTCGATAAGGAGCGCGCAGCAACAAACTGCCTGGCTGCGAACCCAACCATGATTTCCGGTGCGATCACCGCGATGAGCATCATCCTCAGCCGCCGCCAGAAAAGTGCCAGCTGGCTATGGTTCGGCGCGGGCACATTCGGGTGCACTGACACCCAGGTGCAGGCGAAAATTGTCGCGAGACAGCCCCAGACGATGTCAAATAGCTTTCGACAATTATTGATATCATCACAGGAGTCGGAGGAGGCTCGAGAGTCTAGCGTATGCGGAACTGGCGCAGCGGTGCCATTCCTAGTGAGCAGATGGACGAGGATTAGGAGGAGGAGCATCACTGTGTGGTGTGGACTGGTGTGGTTGTAGACAGGAATCAATTCGCGGCTGTGCGTCTCATCGACAACACGTGTGTGCCACTCCAAAATTAAGTCTGTCATTCTACCCGCCGCGCTGGCCCCATGTACGTACGTGCCGAGTGTCGAGGAGCTGTAAAGCTATTTTGAAAGGATTTGTGAGTTATGTCCTGAGTGTTCGAGAAGAAACTTGGTGTGAGATTATTGCATATGTTTCCCGCGAGGACTGTGAAGCTGCGGTCAAGGATGAATTCGCGTTCGGTGAGAAGACAATGCTGTAAGCTTATAACGTTACCGGGGTACTTTGACGGGCGCCGCCTTCATTTATGTGATTGATATTATAGCATTGCATCGCATTGCGGCGCACGAGCTGTACGACGCTCCGAAGGGATTGCAAGGCAACATATTTATCATTCAGAATTTTTTAAAATGGCGCAAGCCCGCACCTGCGCCCTGGAGCCTGGAGCCCTGTTTCAACAGCATCCGGCTCATACGCCGAGGGCATCGTACCACGCAAGGCTGCCGTGGAATCATTGCATTGACGCTCGTTCAAGATGTTCGATACAATTGCGATGCAATGCAGTACCATGCAGTGTATTGCCAAAAAAAAAAACCGAAGACCACAAATATTGCATGATAATGTACTAGACCGTTGGTTAAGATGCATCGAATTTCATCCAATTGCACACTGATGCAAACCGACTGCAATCTAATTGTGTCGTATTTTAGTCCGATAAAGCCGGCCATAGTTGGCGCTCGATCGGATCGTCGGATCAATTTGGTTTTCTGTACGCCTTCGTGGGTCCGCGCGACGTCTGGGCGACCTTCGGCTCACCCACACCTCGCCTGATACAAACAAATATGGGCAGCAATGAAGGCTCAACTCAAGACCCCGCCACGAAAGCACGTAGGAGTACCGAGGCAATACAAGACTAGTACGGAGAATCAGTGTAAATAACGACAAGGCGCAGCCCGAGGGTGTATATAAAGGTTCTTTTATGTATTTGTCTCGGAGCCGCAGCCCATCCCCACGCCATGCTCACAAACTAATGCCGACAGCCTACCTCACCGACGAACGCCCCCGGGACTCACGCTCTTAATCCCCAAATGCACTCGCCCTCCTGCCAGAGACTCTAAAAGACCCTGCAGCCCTTGCTGGATGCCCGCATTCACCCCGGAACTGGCCAAGGACCTCCTCCTCTCCTCTAGGCAGCCGCCGTCTCTCACCCGCACATCGTTGCCAAGCCCCTCGTGCTCCACACGTCATCCTGCCCAGCGCAGGCCATGGCTTCGAAGAAAAGACACGCCCCTCCACGCCGCAACCTAAGCTCAGTCCACAGATATCGCTTTGCTTCTCCTCGACGCCGGCAACTCTCCGCACCTCGTGTGGATGCATAGCAGCCACTGCAGCTCGCCGTAGAAGCGGACGACCTCGCATGGGCTGCGCTGCGAGTATCCGTCTAGCCGAGTAACCGATTTCAAGATCGACACAGGCTACCGGTGCGACGGGACATCATACGTGTGCGCGGGGACCTCTCGACATGGTGACGCTGCTCATTGCGCGGGGCGCGAATCCGGGGTTGCAAGGGCATAATGGGACCCCACTAGGGCTCACGCTGCGCGTGCGTGGTCTTGGACTCTTGGATCTGGCGAGCTCCTCCTGCAGTAGGGCGCGCAGGCGGAGGCCGCTGTCCTGCTGAAGGTACGTGGATGTGCGGCGGGCCGCGGAGCCGCACAGCGCGAACGTGCTGTATCTCGCGATGGGGTTGAGACACTCGTGCAGCGAGTATAGTCCCTAGCCGCCGCCAGAGGAGGGCAAGAAGGAGCCGATGACGATGTTGTTGGTTTATGGCGAGAGGAAGGAGGTTACGATGGAGATTATTGACGAGTATTTAAAGCTTTTGCGGAGGCTGCAGATGGAAGTGAGAGCGATTCTCTGGGGCTCGTACAGAGCAGATTCGAGGCCGAAACCGTGATTGGGACGCGACGAGTGGAGCGCAAATGTGGGGGTATAAAGTAAAAGCAGGATCAAGGCGTTCTGCTTCCAGTCTGGGACTCGGACGAGGATGAAGACGCAGTCAGTCAATCTGAATTATGTAGCCACTTCCGATGTTGTTTTAATTTATTCTATTCCCTGCAACGCACTTAAGTCAGCTGTCGAGTAATTCCATGCGGGTCCGTGTGCCTTTTCTAGAAATTCGTCCTGTAATCTTTAATAAGGCTGTCCAAATGTTTGCTGAACGTTAAGAAGTGCCCCCGATATCCAGCTCTATTCAAATCCAGCCAATACCGTGCACTCTGGAAGATTTTGAGGGCTTTTTGGCTTCTGTAGTTTATTGACGCGAACTATGAAGCAACACTGAGTACCATCAAGATGGTAGGAATGGCCACAATAAGCGATGAACAAGCCCTCCACATCCACATTCCTGCGGCAGTAGGGAAATTCGTGTTCCATGCGGCACAGTAAATCGCACCAAAAACGGTCCCCACAAGAGCGTCAATCGCGAACAGGAGGTAGTCGTCTTGAAGATGGTCGAGTTCATGCTGTGGTAAGGACCACAAAGACGATCATGCGGTTTCAACCTCTCCAATATCCCAATGAGAGCTGTCATGAACCAAATAGTGGTTTCGGAAACACACTCGTTGGCTAGGTACGCTAGCTTGTCGTTGGGAATTTCCAGGAGGTCTGCATATGAGATTTGGTCCTCTCCAGGTGAGCTATCCAAGGAATTTTCGCGAATATGGTCTTTAAGCCTGCCCATATCGTCCTCTCACCAAGCCTGAGTAAAGAAACCTTCTGGTTTGCTGTCTTCGGTCTTCTCGGGCAGTAGCGTTGCTAAGACCTTGTTGATCTTGTGTTGCGCCGAGTCAAATTGAGGAGGTAGTACCGCCGGGGTGTTTAGCCGTTTCTCGAAGACATCTTTGAGCTCTTCTGCTGTGACTGAAATTGGAACCGGTTTCGAGTCCGCCAGGCGGTTGATCTCTTTCCAGAAGACTGCTCTACTCGGAGCCTCCATTATCTTTTACGATTTGCATCTCGCATCGCTGCCAGTTTATCACGACCTCTATGTGGAAGTGGGAAGGATGAGCGGACCGGCTTTTTTGGAGCTTCCTCGGTAGACCCCGCATTATTTGGAATGTCCGCGGTAACCTTTTGGATTTCGAGGACGTTTCCGGCTGGTGGTTCTGAATGTGGTTCAACCTCAATGGGATCATGAGAGTGGGGCAAATCGCATGCAGCACGAGCCATCTCAATTGCCTTTGTGAGATGTCCGTCTTTCGCGACATTTTTAGGTGTTATCCAGCAGAAATGAACCGGTGCAGTTCGGTATTTAATCAAGGCGATAATTGGCTTCAAGATATCCGCATTTTTACACCTCCAGCCACAGGCATCGTTGAGGGGTGCATGGTCTGCTATTCCACGAATAACATACTGAGATCGAGTGGAGATTTCGAGGGATCTGAATAGCGGGGCAGTTTTGTGCAAGTAATTCAGCTCGCGGGCCTGTTTGGTTTCCCCAAACCTTTCCAGGCATATTTCGGCGTGCACCTGGGCTCCAGTATAGTGCAGACCAGGCTGAGGCAGAAATCCTTCCCGCGTTCAGGCAGCCGCCGTGAATTGTTACTTTTAATGCCGTTCTAACAGTCAGGACTGGGCCATAAAGCGCGCGGAGTTTCTTTTCCTCATCCTTCCCAGCCGCCAATGTCTGGACAAATAGCTTGTCGAGTTCTGTGTCATCTGGCAAGACCACATCGACCTTGCGCCTTTTGCGAGGGCTTTCGAATGTTATATTTGAGCTTCCAATATCAATTTCGAGGTTCGCAATAAGCGCCGCGCGGTCGTATCCCTGAACTTGGTCTGCAACCGTGAATGATTTGATTTGTGAGAAAAGTTCGCGCGAGTATGCCATATAATCAATAACTGTTTTCCGGATCCCTTGAAAAGAAGTAAACTTTCCGCCACTAGGACCAAAGATTTCGGCACCGCTGACAAAGACAATGTTGTAGTCTTTGAAGACTTCGCAGAGCCATGTTCCACGAGCAGTGACCTTGCCTTTGTCCATTGAAGTGCGGGCAGGGTCGAGCAATTGGTTGGCCAATAATGCGGCCGTTCTAGCATTTAGATCACCGAGGATAATAATACACAAGCGTGCCATGTACGCGAGGGCAATTGAAGCAGCTAGTGCTTCACAAGGGTCTTTTTCCAAAACTCCAGCCCATTGAGAAGATTCAGGCAATAGATAGACATTGTAGATAAGTAACTTCTTCAGTTGAAGCACCATGAAATCTGGACCAGACAGATCTTGGCGGTATTGACGTTTGAGTGTTGACCGAAAGACGGCGGCCACACCACCCCAGGACTTATCGAACGAAGGTCTGGGTCTTCGTGTGCGTGGTAGGATAGAGTAGCCGCCGGGGAATTCCAGTGTCCTCTCGTTGGGGACGAAATGTGTCTCCTGGAATAAATTAATATCATATTTTTCAAGATCGGGCAGCTCATTTGTAAAGGAAAGGCGCCTTCAATATTCCAGCCATAAATACTCATGATCCTAGTGTTATTTAAAGGACGAGTGGAGGGTATAATGAAGGAGGGGGAGTGAGGTGAGGTCGTTGCAGGCACATTTTGGGCGGATGGTAAAATATGAGTAAATAAGGGTACATGCGACGACGGAGCAGCCAGCGCTGCAGAGGAATAGGTAGGTATGGAGGGGTGAGCTGCCTTCAGGCGTTTAGGAGCACCGCGTAGATTCCGGCATACCGGTAACGCACAGCGTGGTCCCAGGAGTCGACGATCCAATTCGCAATCTCGGGAGCGGCGGATGCGACGGCGGTATAAGTGCTGAGCTTCTTGTAATGACGAGTGGAGATTTTGAGGTGATTTTTGAGGTGAGCAGCGGCCGAGAGGACGATAGCAAGAGGATTTACCATGTCTTGCGTGCGGTTTTGGCTGTCGCAGTTCCAGGTGATGAGGCTAAAGAGTACCAGGAGAGCGGGAGCGACCTGCGGGGCCGCCTGGCGCTGCGGGATTGCATGGGCACGAGGTGGGGCAGCAGGCGCTGCGGGAGGGGCAAGCGGAATGGGAGCAGAGGCGTGGGGAGGAGCGTTAGGTGTGGCCGGTGGCGCCTGAGCCGGAGCAGACGGTGAGAGTGGTGGAGCGGGAGGTGCTGCAGGAGGTGCAGTCCTCACGGGCAGAGGCGTCGTGGTGGCGACGGGGGCACTGACAGCGACAGGGGAAGGACCGAGGGTGTACACGAAAGTGGGCAAGGCCACTGTTTGCGGGATCTCGGTGCGCAGGCGAGTGTTGTGGGCAGCATCATCGACATCCTCGTTCCGGGTGCGCTTAGCTGACGGAGCAGGACCCATGGCAGCGAAAGCGAGTGTCGACGACGGAGGTAAGCTTGTTGACAGAACCCTGCAGCTGCTCGATGCACCTAAAAAGGGCTGGTAGGAGCCGTGCTGAGATGTCGGTTATAGCGATCTCGTGCTGGCGAATGTTCTCGCCGTGTTTGTTGTGCGAGGTCCAGAGGTCGGAAAGGACCCAGTCATCGCTGACAGTGCATCGTGGAACTCGGAGATGACTGTGTATGGGTTTAGCATGGAGTGGGGAGTGTGCGAGGACGACGCACAGTTGGCGACCTGTGAGACGGCGCTGGAGATGCGGTCGACCCTTTCCCGCATACTCCTACCCGCTACAAGCAATCCATTGACGTGCTTGTTCGTAGCTCGGTGGGGGTATTTTTATTTGTCTTTTGTTGCACCAGGCTGGGAGCTGGCATCGCGGTGGTACGGGTGGATGGGCAACGAGCCGGAGGCGACGGGGATTGCTGCAGGTGGAGCCGAGGAAGACAAAATGGGCCCAAACTTATACCCACGCTGTCATCGTGCAAACTTCTTCAGGCGTTTATTCTCGTTTTCGTATTCTCGCCGTATGTGGTGAATCTTGCTCTACCGCCTTTCCGCAATCTCCTATTCAACTCTCTCGCCACGCAACGCATAGGCTGGCCGCTGAAGAATGATAATGGGACTTAATTAGGGAGACGAGACGAGACAGGTGGCCCGATCGCGAGGCTTGCCCGGGGCATTACCAGGCCAGAACAGAGCATTACCTCCTTGTTGACCAAATGATTCTTATACGGCTAACTTGATATTTTTGCCTCTCGGCATTGCAGCGGACACCATCTCAGCCGTCTTCTTTGACTCGGCCGCCCGGGCCCATAAATCTCTCGCCATCGGTGATGTGTCGTCCTGAATCCTCGGGAGCGCGGTGTCCCATCTTTTGTCTTGATTCTCGAACTCACTATCTAATCGCTGGCTCGCCTGGTTATCTCGCCCGCTTGCACTCTGGCTCAATGGTTTTCATCTCGTTTCATGTCCTCGTTATCTCACCTACCGTCGAATTCTTGATCCCATATCTGCCCTTGCTCTTTCCGCGATTTCCCTTCTCCTGGATTGACTACGGCTTGAACTCGGATTGCAGAGGTTAAGTTTTCGAGCCCCCGCCACCAATTCCTTCGGCTTGTCTCCGAAATCATCAGCTTCATCTCACCAACCCACCTCTCGTGCTCCTCTCAACACGAATATCGAGGCGGGTGCACAAAGAATCGGAGCTGGTCCCGAGGACTCCGAGGTGAGTCGCCCCCTCTGATGTTTTCCCACCCTTTCCTTTGTTCCTTCTCCATGCCTGCCTTTCGGCCCCCATGGCATTGATCGGTGTTGCTGTTGTGCGAGTTCGCGTTTGAGGCAGTGGTTGTCTCATTTCTGGGTTTAAATTGGATCCAGTGCAGTTGCGACGTTTCTTGTTCATTTTCTTCCTTCATTCATGCGGGGCATTTCTGTGGCTGGAGGCTCGTCCGAGCCACATTGAGAGTGGAGTTGGAGTTGGAAATGTCTTGATCATCAAGCTCGATCCCTCTTTGGGGTGTGGTTTTGGTGTGTCTAGCCGGGGTGCCCAGTCCGTGTCGCTCCTTGCTGCCAGGTTTGCAGGTTGGGCTCGAGTGAGACGTGTTCATGCGTTCCTTGTTTCGGTTTTCTGTGTCTCTCTGTTTTTCGCTTTTTTATTTTTATTTTTATTCTATTTTTCTTTGTCGCGTGGGCTGTATCGCTTGGGATGATACATCCCGATTTTCCACTTTGACCGACTCGGGTTACAGTTCAGAGTGGGTCCATCTTAGCCCCATCTTAGACCAGAACTACGAGCTAACGAGGCAGTCCGGGGTTTCGGAGCTACGCTGTCGAATCGTTTTTTATTTGTTTTATTCATGCCTACTTACACTGTTGGCAACTCACAGAGAATTCCATGCCAACTCTGAATTTTGTGTGGGAGTCTGAAGTTGTATATCGTTTTGCGGTACAAGACCTCTGATACTGCGGTCAATCTTGGTGAGCTTCCGCTTTTGCGATGTCGATTTCATGTTCTCACCTCAAAGAAATGTCCAGCCAACTCCTTCAGCCTTGCAGGACAGAGAACTATTTCGGATTTGGTGGACGGCACGGTGCTTCGTTCTCTTTAAGAATTGGAGGCAACTCGTTGTTAACTCCGCACTCCAAAAGCATACTGACTCATCTTCGCAGCAAGGGACGAAAGTCAGCCCTGGTGTGCGGTGCACTTCCTCCCTCACTCAGAAGATAATATCCAGCAAGGCGGGGTTCAACTCCCCGTATCCGAAATTTGCCTCGGTGCGATCTCGAGAACGCACTCTCCTGTTCAATCGAACTCCACAAACATGCTCACGCCCACCTTCGTTAGTAAATTCAGATATGGTGTACATCAATCCGCCTTGGTCAGGGAATAACCATTGGATGAGGCAGCCCCAGGTTCGGCTACCAATGTTTTGTGTGGTCGAATTTTTGTTTGACCTCATGGTGCTAACTCAACTTCGCATGAATAAAAACAAATTCGGAGATGGTATACCTCCTCCATCGCTTCACAGAAAGAAAAAGCCAATGTATACTAGAAAGCGATGAACGGAGATCTTTATTTGCATACAGTCGAGCTTGTTCTTAGGGTGAGCTCAACGGTTTTGAGCCCTAACTCCCGATTCCAAGCATGCCCTGGCAAGCGAAATTCGCTTGTGTTCTATCCATCCCGGACGCTACTGAGTAGAGGCTTTACACTGGGAACACCGACATTTTGGCGCAGGGTTTAATAATTGTGGCTCTCCACTTTTACAGCAACTGAATGTTGTGGTATTTAGTGCCATTGTGCTCTGCGTATCCTTATCAGATCCAAGATCATCGGCCGGGAGACATCGAGTTAATTTACAAGTAGTTCATGGTGCAAGCGCTACAGGATCATGCATAAGATTATATGGAAAGTGTGTACGGGTGTGGCACAAGTAGGTGGTAGGTGGTATCGCAGCTATTGGTAAACCACGAGGGAAAGAATGTCTGTCACGAAGGGCGAGCTAGAGGTGCGGGATATACGTGCTCCAATTCACATCTACGAAGGCATCTGAGGGCAGAGATCGCAATGCAACAAGCGGGAGTATGATAAGAATAAGGCGTGCGATAACATAGATGGGAATTGGCACAACGACTCCGATTGCTAGCACTGCCTTCCCCGTCCACCGTGATACATCGGCGTCGACGATGGCACCAGGTCCTATGATGAGTATAATGATGACAGGAATTGCCATAATAACTGATGAACATGACCTCCACATCCACCTTTCTACGGCGGTGGGGAAATCCGCATTCCATGCTGCACAGTGAATCGCACCAAACACTGTCCCAACAAGAGCCTCAATCACGGACGGGAGGAAGCCTTGAATATCGTCGAGCTCATCGAATGATAAGGACCAGAAAGATGATACTGCGGTAGAAGATAGCGGATTGTATCCATAGTAGTCGCCAATTCCAAGAATGGCACTGAGGAACCTCTCGAATTGTGGCACGCGGACCGCAGTGATAGGCTGGGTGTTGGCCAGTTTGGCAGGTCCAACGACAATTTGCCGCTGGACATCAAGCGGCTTATTTCACCAAAGTAACCAGATGAATATGTTGACCACAGCAAATGCCAGAGTGGCCACCTCAAGCTCAGTTACAGCGAGGTGTTGGTGCACGCGGGCAACACATTGCATGGCGAACCACAGACCCTGCACCATTGCAAGGCCTTTGGACAGCGCGTCGCCTTTGCTCTTGTCCATAATATCCTCTGCCTCAACATTTTTTATGCTGGCCAGGAATTCGGACCCGAGTTCTGATTCCGCGAGCTGTTTCTTGGTGACAATGGGATACCCGGTCGATGACACGAATCCTCCCATGCAAAAGAAGAACCCGTGTGTTCTTGAGAAACCGAACTCTGTGCATGAAACAAACATCAGGTGGCTGAAATTTGAGAAGCAAAGTCTGCCAACGCACCCTTCGATAAGTATCGAGCGGCAAAAAACTGCCTCGCTGCAAACCCCACCATCAGTTCTGGAGCGATGACTGCGATGAGCATCATTTTCAGCCGCCGCCAGAAAAGCGCCAGCTGGCTTTGGTTCGGCGCGGGCACATTCGGGTGCACAGACACCCAGGTGCAGGCGAAGATCGTCGCGAGACAGCCCCAGACAATGTCAAATAACTTTCGACAATTGTTGATATCATCGCATGAGTCGGGGGAAGAACGATCGTTCAGGGTATGCGGAACTGGCGCAGCGCTGCCATTCCTAGAGAGGAAATGGACAAGGAGGAGTAGGAGGAGCATCACAGTGTGTGGTGTGGTCTGGTGTGGAATTAGAGAGCAGACTGGAACCGATTATATTAAGTTACGGCCCTGCGCCTCCTGGACAACACGTGTGTGTCACTCCCAAAATTAAGTCTGTCTGTCGTTTCGACTTCCCTCACGTAAGACGTGGAAGGGCCATCCTGATTCTTGAAGGTAATTCACCATAAGTTGTTCATCATATGTTTCTCGTGAGTGCGGTCAAGGGTGAATTCGTGTTCGGTGGGGAGAAGAGGCGACCCATGGCCACCAGACAGACTGCTGTAAGATTATAACGTCATCGAGGTACTTTGACGGGCCGCCTTCATTTATGTGATTGATATTATAGCATTGCATTGCATTGCATCGCTTTGCGGCGCACGAGCTGTACGATGCTTCGAAGGGGTTGCAAGATGACATATTCCTTATTCAGAATTTTTTGAAATGGCGCAAGTCCGCACCTGCGCGCTGGAGCCTGGAAGCCTGTTTCAACAGCGTCCGGCCCACAAGCCGAGGGCATCGCACCCCAAGGCTTCTGTGAAATCATTGCATTGAGATTGCATTAATCATGATGTTCGTTCAAAATCTTCGATACAATGCAGTACAATGCAGTGCATTGAAAAACCGACGACAAAAATATTGCATGATAATGCACTAGACTGCTGGTTAAAATGCATCGAATTTCATCCAATCGCACACTGGTGCAACCGACTGCAATCTAATCGTGTCGTATTTAGTCCGATAAAGCCGGCTATAGTTGGCGCTCGATCGGATCGTCGGATCAATTTGATTTTTTCTCACGCACCTTCATGGGCCTACGCAACGTCTGCGCGACATTCGGCTCACCCACATCTCGCCTGATACAAGCAAATATGGGCAGCAACGAAGGCTCAACTCAAGGCCCCACCTCGAAGGCTCGTAGGAGTACCGAGGCAATGCAAGGGAATCAGTGCGAATAACGAAACGGCGCAGCGCTAGGGTGGATATAAAGGTTCTTTTATGCATTTGTCTCGGAGCCGCAGTGCATCCCACGCAATGCTAATAGACTATTGCTGGGTGTCGATCCGTTCAAGTGGGTCATCACCTCGAAACTCAATCAACTCAGTCACCTCGGACCTCACCGCACTGCGCAGCCGAGCCCCGCGGTTTGTCTCCGCGGCAACATAGATAGTTATATATATACGTTGAGGAGAGAGGGCGATTCGTTTTGCACTTGCTTGTTGTTGGATAATTGTCATTGGAGGAGTGAAATTTCAAATTTACGCCGGTGAATGTATTAGGCTAATGCCAGTGAAGCTGTGGTCGCGATTTGGTTTGGTTTGGTTTGGCTTCGACCGCGGTTATAGAACATTAATCCAACTAACCAACCAACCATGGATCCGCACACGTTACCGGCAGCCTAGATTTATAAGTAGCGTAGAGTTTCTGGACTTTATCTATTAGAGCTCAGAGAAAGAAGCCCAGCGTTGCAACGCGGTGTCATTGTGGGGATGTTGAGGTTGCCATCTGTCCCAGGCTCCAGATCCTCCCAGAATAACATTAATGAAGGTGAGAATCAGTGGCTAATAAAATTAGGATGTATGCATCATATATACCTCTCGGTCGGTCGAATGAAATTTAAACCACCACTACCATGCTTCAATTCTTAATAATGCAACTTCTTTCAATTTTCAACCCTGTCGCCACGGCCGGTTTGACACAGGCATGTACCTGTGAAGCTTTGATAAGAGGATGGCTATAGTATAATTACCCCAGACCTAGAATCTTAGAATTGTTTTACAGTAATCGAGAGATTACTTAGATGCCCTAGCTCCATGCGGCCCGAAACCCATCTCCGAGTCGGCGGGGAAGCGATATACTCGTCCAAGTAATGTTCAATAAATAGGTTCTGGAGTTGGGGTTGGAGTTTAACTATGGCTATAGCTATAGCTACAGGGCGCGGCCCGATCTTGAAGTCGACGACGAATGATTCATATATTCATGACCTGAGCCCGAGCCTGAGGAAAATGCAGTCCCGGCCTCTGTACTTATACGAGCCCCAGAAATCCTTCATCTGCAGCCTCTGCCAAACTTAAAGGCTTCAAATATTCGCCAATAGCCATTACCTCGTACCATGCGTGCATGCGCCAACAACAACATCGGCTCCCTCCTTCCTCCACCCGGGCCCCCGCGGCTCCAAGCTATACTCGTTGCACGGGTGTCTCAACCCCATCGAGATATACAGCGGGTTTGCGCGCGGCGCTGTCCACGGATGTAGGGCAAACTCCGACCCATCACTGGCATGCTCTGGGAACTCGGGAATATGGATGCCCGGCGATGTCGAGGCAATGTTGAATGAAGAGGTCGCGACTCGCGCGAGAAAACATCATGGATCCGGAAGGCTGAAGCCATTGACATGGAAGTATAATAAGGTCGGGAGTTGGGATGAGGAACCTGATTCTGTCGTGCTGCAACACCGGTACGGCTTTGCAGCACGGGCAAAGCACGGGAATGGGGGCTTCCGGCGAGCACTTTGCGGCTCTTCTGCAATTTGATTCTTTCGAAAGGCTTCCCCGGGTGGATCGAATGGATAGACCTAGACGCCGGGCTTGATCTCACCTTAAATTTGTTGGGGTCGAGCAAGGAGGAAGCGAACACGAAGCCCGTCGTTTGGACGTTGATAGTAGAATTTCAGTGAAACGAAAGGCCGTCAGCAAGGAAGGAAGGAAGGAAGGAACCGCTTGACGGTGGGTCCCTGAGCACTGTCGAATAGTTTGTGTTTTGTATAGGTCTCCGCTTTGAGCTTGAAGGTCGGGGAATTGAAAGGTCTCCCAAACGAAAGTTGTGGTTTGAAGCAACGAATACTGTTATTGGAAGAATTGCGAGGGTTTGAGAAGATCAGATAAATTACTTGAAACTAGGCTACTTCACCCGGGGCCTATACAATTCCGTCCAAGCCTTCCTCAATGCCCTGCTTGAGTTTTTCCTTTGCATCTTCCAGGTGTACCCGCATCTGTGCATTTGCCTCCTTGTCCTTGTCCAACCCTTCCTGCTCCAGCAGCTCCGGCGAACCCACCGCCCGCAGGTCCGCAAGCTCCCTCGCATTCGCCTTCAACTCCTCCGTCTGCGGCACATATGCTTCGACATTCCGAATCGCCTGCATGAACTTTTCCTTCTGCCTTGCCTTCGCCTCGTCCGCGCTCATGAGCCCCTCGTCCGGCTCCGTTGCGCGCGGTGCGTACCCTAGAAAGTCGCTCTCGAGCAGCGGGATGACGCTCGCGTCGCGCTCGAGGATGCGCGCCAGCGCCGCCTCGCCCTCAGCGTCCGGCTCGAGCTTCACCATGGGCACACCCTCGGGCGTCGGCGCTGCGGCAACGAGGAGCACGATCTCCTCGACCGTGTCCGGCGCGGCGTGCGCGTGCGAGGCGCGCGTAGCATCGTGGCTCATCAGGGTCCTGGGGGATCTCGGTCCAGAAGAGGACGCACTCGCGCACGTCCGAATAGATGATGGGGCGCACCTGGCCGGGAATGGCATATTTCACGTTCATCAGCATCTCGATCTGCGGGAGGCGGAGTAAGTACGGGCTGAGGGCGAAGAGCTTGAGTAGGTAGTCCCAGTGTTTCCAACTTGCACTCCAGCCAGGGGGGATTACAAAGGGGATGGGCCAGTTTGTGGCAGCGTATGCGAGGAGCGAGACTGTCGCCGAGCCAGTGCGAATCAGCATAGCCATTCCGGTATGATGCTCTGGCTTTCGAATTGCCTTTCAGGGTTCCCGTTCCGGGAAATCGGCGTAATGCAGATGACAAACGGCTCTTGCAAGCCAGAACACCACTGTCTGAGGAGAACGTGCTCACCTGGAGTGGAAGGCCCTCTTGTATTCTCGCCTGCGCTGCATCCGAGTATTGCCTGACTTTTGACCAGTCAAAGGCAAAGGCACTGGTGGAAAGTTATATAGCTCGAAGAAGGGCATTGCTGCATGTGATTGCCCGCGCCGCAAAACGCATTGCAGAGATCTCAGATGAAGAAGGAAATCGTGAGACAGCGTGAGACATTCAACAAAACAGCCCGATCATATACCCACGCTGTCATCTCACCAGATTCTTCCTGGAGTGTCCATTCTCGGTTCCGTATTCTCGCTGTATGGGGTGGATCTTACTCTACTGCCTTCCCGCTAATTCCTATTCAACTCTCGCCACGCGACGCACAGGCTGAAGGACGACAATGGGACTTGACTTGACTTGACAGGCGGTCTGAGGCTTGCCCGGCCCGGGGGGCATACCTCCTTGGTGGCCAACGATTCTTATTAACCTGACCTTTTCAAGTCTGGGTATCTCCGCGGACATCCCGCCGTTTTTTTGACTCGATTGCCCGCGCCCACAACTCCCTTGCGACCAGTGATGCATCGTGCAGTCTTCGAGAGCGTCCTATCTCTGGTCTTGCATCTCGAACTCATTGTGGCTCGCGTGTTTATCTCGCTCGCCTGCATCCTGGCTCACTGGTTTGCGTCTCGTTTTTCGTCCTCGTGATGTTCTTTACTCTCCCGTATCCGCCCTTGCTCTTTTCCCCTAATCCTTTTTCTTCCTCCCGGCTTGACCACTGCGCACGGGGTGCTTGAGCTCGGATTGCAGAGGTTAACTTTCAAGTCCGGCCCACTACTTCGGCATTGTTTCCGAAATTTTCAGCTCCAGCTCGGCCTACAACCCAACGCACCTCTCGTTCTCCTCCTCGAGATCTTCAACACCAATATCGGAGCAGGGGATAAAACCGGAGGTGGTCTCGAGGACGCCGAGGTGTGTCGCTCCTTTTGTTTTATTTTCCCTCCCTGTCCTTTGTTCCTTCTCCATGTCTGCCTTTCGGCCCCCATGGCATTGCTTGGTGCTGCTGCTGTAGCAGTTTGGGTTTGGGGCCGCAGTTATTTTATTTCTAGGCTGGTTCCAGTGCAGTTGCGACTTTTTTTCTTTTTGGGTTCCTTCATTCATGCGGGGCATTTCCGTGGGTGGAGGTTCGTCCAAGCCACATTGAGTGAGAAATGTTGGAAGTCTCCTGATCATGAAGCTCGACGCTTCTCCATGGTGTGATTTGGCGTGTCTGGCCGGGGTGCCGAGTTCGTGTCGCTTCTGACCGCCAGGTCGCAGGTTGGGCTCGAGTGGGACGCGTTCATGCGTTTCTTGTTTCGGTTTTCTGTGTCTCTCTTTTGTTCACTTTTTTTTTCACTTTTTTTTTTCTATTTTTTCGTCGCGTGGGCTGTATCACTTGGGATGATACATTCCGATTTTCCACTGTGACTGACTCGGGTTACAGTTCAGAATGGGTCCGTCTTAGCCCCATCTTAGACCAGAACTACGAGTTAACGAGGCAGCCCGGGGCTTCCTGAAGTTGCGCTGTTGAGTCCTTTTTTAGTTTTTAGTTTTATTCACCGTTGAGGCAACGCACAGAAAATTGCCTGATGCCAACTCGGCATTTTGGGTGGGAATCTGAAATCTGATATCGTGCGCAGTACAAGTCCTCTGATACTGCTCTCTGAGTCTGCGCTAGCGGAGTGTCAAATTCCAATGCCCAGCTTCTGCTCTTGCGACTTCGATTTCAATTTTTCAACTGAATGAAATGACCTGCCAACTCCTTCAACCTTACAGAGAAATAGCTCGGATTCGGAGGACGGCACCGTGCCTCGCGTTCTCTTTAAGAATTGGAGGCAGCTTGATGTTGGCTCCGCACTTCGTGTACGGTGCGCTTCCCCCCTCACTCAGAAGATATAATCCAGCAAGGCAGGTTTTGACTCCCAGCATCCGAAATTTGCATCGGTGCGATCTCCTGTTCAGCAGAGCTCCAGTCGCATGCTCACCTTCGTAGGAACAGAAGAGAAGGTCGGAGATGGTGTACAATAGACTACGTCCTCTGCTTGATAAAGAAAAACCATTGGATAAGGCAGCCCGAGATTCGACTCCCGATGTCTGAATATGCGTCGCCTAATTTTTTTGTTTGACCTCTGTACCAAATATTGGCTAAACTCGATATTGCATGAATAAAACAATGGTGTACTTCCTCCTCCCCCACCTCACAGAAAGAAAAACCCAGTGTAAGTATCCGAGAAAGAGATGAACGGAGATTTTTATTTCCCTGCAGTCGAGCTTGTTCGTAGTGTCTTGACGGGTTTGAGACTCGGGTCCCGACTCCAACTTGAAGCATGCCTTGCCAAGCAAAACTCAAGTATGTTCTGTCCATTCTTGCTAAGCACAGGATTCACACTGAAATTTTGGGGCGAAATCAACAAGTGTGGCTCTCCACTTGTACAACAACTGAAAATCGTGGTATTTAGTATCATCGTGCTCTCCGTACCGGTTATCAGATCCAAGGAGATCATCGGCCGGACACCGCAAGTTAATTTACAAACAGTTCTAGCGAAAGTGTTACATGCGTAACATTATACGTAGAGTGGTGTCTGGATGTGGTACAAGTAGGTGATAAGGTGGTATCGCAGCTATTGGTAAACAGGGACGGGAAAGAATATTTGTCCAGAAGGGAGACCTAGAGGTGCGGGATATAAACGCTCCAGTTCACATCCATAAGGGCGCCTGAGGGCAGAGATCGCAACCCAACGAGTGGGAGTATGATAAGAACCAGGCGCGCCATAACATAGATGAGAATCGGGGTGAATCCGATTACTAGCACTACCCTCCCAGCCCAATGTGATTCAGCGGCACCGGCGAAGCCGAGGAGTATCCAGAGGAGTACAATGCCGGCAGGAGTTGCCACAATAAGCAATGAACATGACCTCCACATCCACTTTTCTACGGCGGTGGGGAAATCCGCGTTCCATGCGGCACAGTGAATGGCACCAAACACGGTCCCAACAAGAGTCTCAATCGCGAGAGGAGTAAAGCGGCCTTGAATATCGTCGAGTTCATCCATTGATAAGGACCAGAAAGACAGTACCGAGGTGGACGATAGCAAATTGTATCCATCAGAGTCGGCAGTTCCAAAAATGGCACTGATGAACCTGTTGAATAGTGGCACGCGGACCACGGCAATAGGCTGCGCATCGGCTGTTTTGGCAGGCCCAACAACAATTTGCCACTGGACATCAAGCGGCTTATTCCACCAAAGCAGCCAGATGAATACGTTGACCACGGCGAACGCAAGCGTAGCCACCTCGAGTTCGGTTACAGCGAGCTGTTGGTGCACGCGGGCCAGACATTGTATGGTAAACCACAGTCCTTGTGCCAATGCCAGACCCTTCGACAGCGCATCGCCTTTGCTCTTGTCCATGATATCCTCTGCATTGACATTTTTTATGCCGGCCAGGAGTTCTGGCCCAAGTTCTGAATCCCCAAGTTGTTTCTTGGTTACAACTGGATAACCAGTGGATGACACGAATCCACCCATGCAAAAAAAGAAACCGTGTGTTTTTGAGAAACCGAACTCTGTGCGTGAAATGAACATCAGATGCCTGAAAGTTGAGAACCAAAGTTTGCCAACTCACCCCTCGATAACTCTCGAACAGCAAAAAACTGCCTTGCTGCAAACCCCACCATCAGTTCTGGGGCGATGACTGCGATGAGCATCATCCTCAGCCGCCGCCAGAAAAGCACGAGCCGGCTTTGGTTTGGCGCGGGCACATTCGGATGCACTGACACCCAGGTGCAGGCGAAGATAGTCGCAAGACAGCCCCAAACGATGTCAAATAACTTTCGACAATTATTGATGTCGTCGCAGGAGTCAGAGGAGGTTCGATCGTTCAGGGTATGCAGAACTGGCGCAGCGCTGCCATTCCTGGATAGCAGATGGACGAGGATTAGGAGGAGGAGCATCGCAGGGTGTGGTGTGGTCTGGTGTGGACTTAGAGAGCAGACTGGAACCGATTATACTAAGTTACGGCCGTGCACCTCCTGGACAACACGTGTGTATCACTCCCAAAATTAAGTCTGTCTGTCGTTTCGACTTTCCTCACCGAAGACGTGCGAGGGCCATCCTGACTCTAGAAATTAACTCATCACAAGTTGTTCACCGTGACCATGTGTTTTCCGCGAGGGCTGTGAAGCTGCGGTCAAGGATGAATTTGCGTTCGGTGAGAAGGAGAAGACAATGCCAGAGTCTGCTATAACACTACGGAGGTGGGCGCCGCTTTCATTTATGTGATCTGATTGATATTACAGCATTGCTTTGCTTTGCTTTGCTCTGTGGCGCACAAGCTGCACGACGCCCCGAGTCTGACAGGGTTGCAAGGCAACATTTATTATTCAGAATTTTTGAAACGGCGCAAGCCCACACCTGCGCGCCGGAGTACAATGCAGTGTATAAACCAAAGACCAAAAATTCCCGCTATCTTTAGTAGTGGGTTTTTGCAGTGCTTTCAAAAAAGTGATCGAAATGAGTTTGCAAGATTATGTCATCAAATGACGTCGTTTTGCCACATGGCCTTTGCTCAATCGTTGCTTGGTATCCAACCTTTCTGTTAACCCTTTCTGTTGTAGTACTCCCTTGTTTCACTTTCGTTATTAAAAGAGTCATAAATCAACACCCCGCCATGTCTATCCACATTGAAGGCTCGCTTGTAATCCTGTCGCATTCTCCGGTGCTCCTTGTACTGTCGTCTCTGACTCCTATGCTCGGTCCCTAGATCCCGACCTCTTCTCCTAACAACTGTCATCCTGTCCTATGGCCCTTGTCGACAGCCATCGAGGTGAGCTTCAGCAAGAATACTGCCCATGATATCAAGAGAGTCCCATGATGACTGAGGTTTGACTCCACACTGGCAGTGGCGCCGCTCGCGCGAACTGCTGCTCTTCCGCGCACACTCCTGGATTCCTAGAATCTCTGTTAGTTCCCACTGGTGTGTTCAGTCCTGTATTTTTCTGCCTGGACTGAAACCTCATATAGCCACGATCTTCCACAGGAGTTGAGCCTTTCCCTATCTTCGGCATGCCTAAGAATCCACGAGGTCTGATTGTGATTTGTCTGCCACCTGTGATACCTCTTTCTGTGTCGTTTCTTTAATATTACAGAATCACGCTGAGAGCATTACTCAAAGTGATCTCCTCTGCTCGTCTCGTGCCCTGCGTCTGCCAGTGTTCTCACAGAGCATAACTTCTAGTGGCTTGGTTCACGCGTGCTTTTGTGTGTTGCGCAACTTGCCATTTTTATTTATTTTTTATATGTCGGCTAATATCATCCATCTGCAGAGGATGCTTCAGCCGCACGTTCTTAAAGAACCTGAGCTTCGATTGAACCATCCCTACCACGATCTCCACAATCATGGGTCCACACGCTCAGCCTCCCACTCGGTGCCGACTATAAATTCATCATAACCTAAGGCCGCTCCCTCTCTTTCCCGCTGCAAGCACATACTCGACGAACCTGTATTCTGGCCGCTGAGCTCAAACCAGAGGAGTTCATTAACAGCCACTCCCAACATTGCGGAGATCTATTCGACACTTTTTTTCTTCTCCCATTCGACTCTAGCTCTCGCAATCCTCGTTAACTCATCTGCTGTTCGTTCCGTCTTATTCATTGGTCTTTTCATAACTGAACGGACATGCTCTTATGCGCGGGGACATTTCGATTCTGAACATGGCGGCGCTGCTCATCGTGCGGGGCGCGAATCCAGGCGTTGCGCTGCATGCGCGGGCGTGAGCTTGGCCCAGGGGCGTGCTGTTGAATGTAATGAAGCGTCCTGCGGAATAGTGCGAGCGCGAAGGCAGAACTATCTGTCCCGCTGAACAGTACGTGGATGTGCAGCGGGCCGCGGAGCCGCACAGCGCGAATCTGCTGTATCTCGCGATGGGGTTGAGACTCCCGTGCAGCGAGTATAGCTTGGGGCCGCTGCTGGGGAGCGGCTGAAGGAGCCGATGGCGGTTTTGTTGGCACATGGGGCGAGGAAGGAGGTTACGATGGAGATTATTGGTGGGTATTTGAAGCCTTTGGCGGAGGCTGCAGATCAAAGCGAGGAGAATTTTCTGGGGCTCGCGGAAGGTAAATTTAACGAAGCTGAAGCCACGATTGAGGACGTAACGACTAGAGCGCAAATGCGGTTAACGCAGGGATCAGATGTGTCCTTCCCATTCAGAACGGAGGCTCTGTGTCGATTTGAATTAGGTACGTCCGATTTGGTTTTTTTATTTACTTTGAAAAATTATTATATTCCCTGCAACGCACTTGAGTCAGCTGTGGATGGGTGTCGAGTAATTCCATGCGGGTCCGTGTGCCTTTTCTAGAGATTCGTCCTCTAATCTTTAATAAGGCTGTCCAAATGTTTGCAGAATGTTAAGAAGTGCATCCAGCTCTGTTCAAATCCAGCCAATGCCGGGCACTCTGGAAGACTTTGAGGGCTTTTTGGCCTCTATTTGCTAGAAGATATCTGTAGTTTCTTGACGCGAACTAGGAAACAGTGAGGAGAACCATCTGGAGGCACCACATGGTCTTCCACAAATGTAATCGAATGTTGGTCGAGTGCAAAGAATGTCAGTGCGTGGTAGCTGAGAGAAAGCGATGAAGGAAGATAAATATTCCATACAGTCGACGTTGTTCGTATTGGGTGATCAACGTTGGTCCGTATTATTCAGCTCACCCAGCCGGCTCCAAGCATGCGTTGGCGAGATTCGTTTATTTTTTTTTTCTTACCACCGTTGCCGAAAATAGGACCAAGTTGAAAAATAGCTTCTCATGTTGTCCTGTCGACAAAGTTCTACCGGTTTCGCCGTGGGAGCGTATCGAGAACTCGTGACCACTCTGTACGAATCAGTGAGTTTAATCAGATTCACTGTCCTTGCCAGCTAAACACGCTAAATGCCTATCTCAGGAGGACTTGTCCTTATGATACCTGTTAACGTCTCGGACTCCATTTCCGTTGCACACTTGCTTCAATGCATCTCTTTCTTATCACACTACCCGCTTGCGCTACGAGGGAATTATTTATGCCCACTGTACTCGAACGCTCGTGCGTGCAATTTGTCCGCGCATGTTATTTCCCTTGCATTCAAGGAATTTTCTTTTTCCTCTTTCTTGATTTTCCCTCCACGGTTTGCCCCCACCCAGAGGCCGCGACGTTTCAACACCCAGCTCTGCCCACTCTTGGCTCACTCTACCAATTGGTTATCATTACCACGATGGCTAGCTCTTAGCTTCTGAAATATATTATCTCAGCAGATCTCAGCCTAAAAAGATCGCTCACTTCCTAGACTGTATCAAACCTCAAAACGAACCAATGTCGATCCGTTCAAGTGGGTCATCATCACCTCGAACTCAATCAACTCAGTCACCTCGGACCTCACCGCACTGCGCAGCCGAGCCCCGCGGTTTGTCTCCGCGGCAACATAGATAGTTATATATATACAGGAGAGAGAGCGATTCGTCTTGCGCTTGCTTGTTGTTGGATAATTGTCATTGGAGGAGTGAAGTTTCAAATTTACGCCGGTGAACATATTAGGCTAATGCCAGTGAAGCTGCGGTAGCGATTTGGTTTGGTTTGGTTTGACTTTGACCGCGGTTATAGAATATTAATCCAACCAACCAACCAACCATGGATCCGCGCACGTTACTGGCAGCTTAGATTTATAAGTAGCGTAGAATTTCTGGACTTGATCTATTAGAGCTCAAAGAAAGAAGCCCCGCGTTGCAACACGATGTCATTGCCGGGATATTGAGGTTGCCATCTGTCCCAGTCTCCAGAATAACAGTAATGAAGGTGGGAATCAGTGGCTAATAAAATTAGGATGTATGCATCATATATAGCTCTCGGCCGGTCGAATGAAATTTAAACCACCACTGGCATGCTTCAATTTAATAATGCAGCTTCTTTCAATTTTCAACCCTGTCGCCACGGCCGGTTTGACACAGGCATCTACCTGTGAAGCTTTGATAAGAGGATGGCTATACCCCAGATCTAGAATCTTAGAATCGTTTTACAGTAATTGAGAGGTTACTTAGGCGCCCTAGCTCCATGCGGCCCGAAACCCACCTCCGAGTCGGCGGGGAAGCGATATACTAGTACAAGTAATGTTCAATAAATAAGGCGCAGCGCGATCTTGAAGCTGACGACGAATGATTCATATATTCATGACCTGAGCCCGAGCCTGAGGAAAATGCAGTCCCGGCCTCTGTACGTATACGAGCCCCAGAAATCCTTCATCTGCAGCCTCGGCCAAACTTAAAGGGTTCAAATATTCTCCAATAATAGCCATTGCATCGCACCATGCATGCATGCGCCAACAACAACATCGGCTCCTTCCTCCCTCCACCCGGGTCCCTGTGGCGGCTCCAAGCTATACTCGTTGCACGGGTGTCTCAACCCCATCGAGAGATACAGCAGGTTCGCGCGCGGCGCTGTCCACGGATGCAGGGCAAACCCCGACCCATCACTGGCATGCTCTGGGAACTCGGGAATATGGATGCCCGGCGATGTCAAGGCAATGTTGAATGAAGAGATCGCGACTCGCGCGAGAAAATATCATGGATCCGGAAGGCTGAAGCCATTGACAGGGAAGTATAATAAGGTCGGGAGTTGGGATGAGAAATCTGAATCTGTCGTGATGCACCACCGTGACCGCTTTGCAGCACGGGCAAAGCACGGGAATGGGGGCTTCCGGCGAGCACTTTGCGGCTCTTCTGCAACTTGATTCTTTCGAAAGGCTTCTCCGGGTAGATCGAATGCATGGATCGAATGCATAGACCTAGACTCCGGGCTTGATCTCACCTTAAATTTGTTGGGGACGAGCAAGGAGGAAGCGGCACGCTCGTTGATGCATGATGATTATGGAATTTCAATATTAATCACACAAAACTCGCCGGTCAACAAGGAAGCAAGGAACCGCTTGACGGGGGTACCTGAGCAGCGAGCACGAGCGAGTAGTTTTTTTGTTTGTATAGGTCTTCGCGTTCAGCTTGAAGGGGATGGGCCCAATCGGAAGTCACGGTTTGATTATTACTGTTATTGAAGAGAATTGAAAAGGTTTGAGAAGATCAGATTTATTTTGACTATGCTACTTCACCCAGTGGACATCCAGACCTTCCTCAATACTTTGAGTTTTTCCTTTGCGTCTTCCAGGTGTACCCGCATCTTCGCGTGTGCCTCCTCGTCCTTATCCAACCCCTCCTGCTCCAACAACTCAGGCGAACCCACCGCCAGGAGATCAGCGAGCTCCGCCGCATCAGCCGCGAGTTCCTCTTCCGCCTGCGTCACATACACATCGACATTCCGTATCGCCTGCATGAACTTCTCCTTCTGCCTTGCCGCAGCCTCATCTGCGCTCATGAGCTCCTCGTCCGGCTCCGTCGCACGCGGTGCGTACCCCAGAAAGTCGCTCTCATGCAGGGGGATGATGCTCGCGTCGCGGTTGAGGATGCGCTGCAGCGCCGCCTCGCCCTCAGGATCCGACTCGAGCTTGAGCATGGGCACGCCCTCGGGCGTCGGCACTGCGGCGACGAGCAGCACGAGCTCCTCGACAATGTCCGGCGCGTGCTTCGCGTGCGTAGCATCGTAGGTGTGGAGCTCGAACGTGCGGCAGTTGAGGAGGAAAACGTGGCCGGCGCCGTCGGGGACGGCATCGGGCAGCTCGTCGGGGTCTTGGGGGATCTCGGCCCAGAAGAGGACGCACTCGCGCGTGTCCGAGTAGATGATGGGGCGTACCTCGCTGGGGATGGCGTATTTGACATTCATGAGCATCTCGATCTGCGGGAGGCGGAGGAAGTACGGGCTGATGGCGAAGAGCGTGAGCAGGAAGTCCCAATGTTTCCAGCTTGCGCTCCAGCCGGGAGTGATTACACAGGGTACAGGCCAGTTTGTGGCAGCGTATGCGAGGAGCGAGGCCGTCGCCGAGCCGGTGTGAATCAACATAGCCATTCGTGGATGGTGCTCTGGCTTTCGATTGCCTTTCAGGGTTCCAGGAAATCGGCGTAATGCAGATGACAAACGGCTCTTGCCAGCCAGAGCACCACTGTCTCACAAGAACGTGCTCACCTGGAGTGAAAGACCTTCCTCTCGTATTCGAGCCAGGGCTGCATCCGGATATTGCCTAGATTTTGGCCAATCAAAGGTAAAGGCACTGGTGGAAAGTATATGACCCGAAGAAGGGCATTGCTGTATGTGTTTGCCCGCGCCGCAAAACGCATTGCAGAGATCTCAGATGAAAAAGGAAAGCAAGCGCATCGTGAGACAGCGTGAGACATTCGGCAAAACGGGCGCGATCATATACCCACGCTGTGATCCCACCATTGCCCACCAACTCGTTCCTCGAAAATCCATTCTCGTTTCCATATTCTCGCTGTATGTGTACCGCCTTTTTGCTATTTCCTATCCAACTCTCTTGCCACGCGACGCACAGGCTGAAGGACGACAATGGGACTTGACTTGACGAGACAGGCGGTCCGAGGCTTGCTCGGGCATACCTCCTTGTTGGTCAACGATTCTTATATAGTTAACTTGACCTTTTCAAGTCTGGGAATCCCCGCGGACATCCCGCCGTCGTTTTGGACTCGACTGCCCGCACCCACAACTCCCTTGCGACCCGTGATGCGTCGTCCTGTCTTCGAGAGCGTCCTATCTTGGTCTTGAATCTCGAACTCACTATCTAATCACTGGCTCGCATGGTTATCTCGCTTGCTTGCACTCTGGCTCAATGGTTTTCATCTCGTTTCTCGTCTTCGTGCTTTATTCTACCCTCGAATCTTCATCTCGTTTCTGCCCTTCTTTCCCCCGATTTTCCTCCTCCCGGCTTAACCACGGGTGCTTGAAATCGGATTGCGGAGGTTAAGTTTTCAAAGCCCCGCCACCACTTCCTTCGGCTTTGTTTCCGAAATCGTCAGCTTCATCTCGGACTACAACGCACCTATTTCGCGCTCTCCAACACGAATATCGGAACGGGGACAATGGGATCGGAGATGGTCTCGAGGCCGCCGAGGTGAGTCGCTCCTGGCGTTTTGTTTCCTTTCCTTCGCTTCGTTCCTTCTCCGTGCCTGCCTCTCGGCCCCCATGACATTGCTCGGTGTTGCTGTTATGCCAGTCCGGGTTTGGTGTCGCCGTGTTTCATCTCTGGGTTCAAATTCCAGTGCAGTAGCGACGTTTCTTGTTGATTTTCATCCTTCATTCATGCGGAGATAAATGTGGGTGGAGGCTCATCCGAGCCACATTGCGTGAAGGTGGAGTTGGAAGTGTCTTGATCATCAAGCTCAACGTCTCTCTGTGATATGGTTTTGGTGTCTGGCTGGGGCACCGAGTTTGTGTCTGGCCACCAGGTTTGCAGGTTGGGCTTGAGTGGGACGCGTTCACGCATTTCTTGTTTCGGTTCTCTATGTCTCTTTTTTCCGCTTTTTTCTCGTTTTTCTCTTGTTTGGTCGCGTGGGTTGTATCGCTTGGAATGATACGTTGTCGTTTTCCAATCTGACCGACTCGGGTTAATCTTAGTTCAG
This sequence comes from Mycena leptocephala, assembly GCA_029378395.1. Lineage (NCBI taxonomy): Eukaryota > Fungi > Basidiomycota > Agaricomycetes > Agaricales > Mycenaceae > Mycena > Mycena leptocephala. The sequence goes on from JARJLF010001500.1 coordinate 52,167, forward strand.
AATGGGTTCATCTTAGCCCTGTACGAACTGCGCTGTTGAATCCTTTTTTATTTGTTTTATTCACGCTACTTACACTGTGAGACAACTCATAGAAAATTGCCCAATCCCACCTATGAATTTTGTGTGGGAATGTCAAGTCGGATATTAGTGTTGCCGCGACTCAAAAAGTCGAGTCGCGACTCACGAAGTCGACTTCAAACAAGGTTCGACTCGACTCGACTTTGTCCCTCCGAGTCACTCGAAGTCGACTCGAGTCGACTCAAGTCGATGGAGTCGGAATTTTTTAGATGTGTATTTTTTGAGGCTCCTGGCAACATAGACAGGGTCAATTGAGGTTGGGTTTACCTCGGAGGGGTAGGGTGGTACGATATTCGTCCTTCTTGTGAAGTATAGAGGCTCCATTTGACAAACTTTGAAAGATGGGATTTCCTTGAATTATCAATGGACTAGCACAAGACTGACAACACCCTTTGGAATATCTCGAAATTATATTGCCTGAGACCAGAAATTTGACCTGGGTTATTTCTTGAGGTTTTCTACATTCTAGGCATCAATAGAAGTCTGTTCCCCAGTGCATACAACCCATTTTGGATCCCTACCGACCCGAACGGCTCCAAGTCGACTCGAAGTCAAAGAAGTCGACTTGCCTAGACTCCGAAGTCGGACCAAGTCACACCAGTGACTCGACTCGACTCGACTCAAGTCGATGACCTCAAGTCGACTTGACGGGCTGGAGTCGCGAGTCGCGGCAACACTACTATTAAGCTTGAATCTCCCGGCGGTATTTTCGTCATACGGCTCCATATCAAGTTCAATGCAAAGGGATTCTGTCAACCAACCATTCATCACCTGAGCTGCGGAAATAAAATTCCGCAGACTTGCCTGGAACTGCACACACCCCGAATCTCTCCGTTGTACGCTCATATAAATCAGCATTCATCCAGTCAGCATAGGAATCGGCGCCATCAATGACGTCGGAGAGGTAGTTCAATAAAAATGATGTGCGGTTAATGAGAGCTAGACCATGATGATACTCCCAATCGACACCATATATATGTTTCGCCATAGCCTGAAAATCAGATAAATAAGTAATGGATCAGAAGGGTATCCTTCTCGTGCCAACTCCAGTACGGCATTTGCCTTCTGCCAAGCTGTCTTGTTGAAAAGTGGCTGCCCTGACTCCGCATCGCGTGCATTACCAAATACATTGTACACAAGCTAGATTGCGGGCACTAGGACACTTGGAGGCGGCACATAACGAGGTGTACGCTGTTTGATCCAGTGCGGATTCCGCAGGAGCATTACGTCAAAACCTATTTTGAAAACCTTTTGGCAAGTTTCGTCAACTCGCTTCCGGATAACCGGATCCAATCGCATCATATGATCCCGGAGCGTTCGAAGGAATACAGCTCGCAACCCATGCGAAGACGAGAGTGGAATCATGTGGAAGGCATGGAACATATCTTTTTTAATCCGAGTATAACACTCTTGAGTGTCTTGAGGTAAACACTGCGTTCCGACCCCCTCTAGACTCACCTTTGTGCAGGTCTGACTGCATCTGTCTTCATCTGGCTTCACTATTTCTAGGTGAGCATAGCCCCTAGACAGGCCCTTTTTAGCCCACTAGACAGGGACTTTGTCTGCCTTTGTCTAGCCTCTGTCTAGCCTCTGTCTAGCCTCTGGCTAGCTTCTGTGTGGGTCCCAACAGAAGTCTGTCTAGATAAGTGGGGCTCAGTTTAGGTCTTTGCGGGTGCCTGACCCAAGCTAAACATTGACATTTCGTCACAACTTTCAATTTCACTAAAATCAGGCTGCCTGACCCACACTGACCCATACTGACCCACACTACTGACCCAGATAGACCTAGACTGACCCGAACACAGCTAGACTGGCCATGTCTAGTCACCTAAACAGAGACATCTGTTCAGCCTCTGTGTAGCTTTGTGTAGGTTGTCTAGCCACAGCTGAGTCTAGAGAGGGTCGGAACGCAGTGAAAGCTATGAGTTGATTCAACATGTTAAAAAGGCCTTTTCCGAGTGGGGAGGTATCAAACTCGTCATCGTTAGGCTGCGAGAAAGCGCTATCTGTGATAAGAATAATAAAAATCTGTGTCAATTGAAGTGAAATTTCTCGAACCTGACGGCCGGTCATGAGCTTGTGCGTAGGATTCAAGCATTTGGGCCCGTAATGTTTCATCTGAATCCAATGCATTTGGGTCTGCAAAATTATCACTCAGGTCTTCATCAACATCACTGGCATCGTCGCTCTGGCCAGCATTGGTAGAAGTTGTCTGAATATCTTCAGGAGAGATCCGGGATGCATCAGGTCCCGAGGTTGAAATAGAGTTCGTATTTTCCTAGGACCGTATTAATATTCAAGACATGAAATTCATATTGCCATGAACGTACCGAGGCCGGGCGCCGATTGAACTGAAGGAGCATGACGAGGCTAACAAGTTGAAAAATGGCCGAGCTGGATCGTGACTGGAGTTGTGAGAGGGTGAGAGCACCATCTTTCGTAGTGTTCCTTGGACCAGAGGAGGGAGGAACATGTAATATCGCTGCTGCAGATGGAATGTGGACAGACTCGATATCGACAAGCACTCGACTATTTGTTGAAGTCTTTATTCGGACGCCGGCAAATGAAGATGTCTGAATCGCAGAAATTCGGCCATAAGCTGCAATCTCTCCACCTTCCCGTGTCAGCAGCGCTATCCGAGTTCCCGGGGAAGTATTATACTGAACACAATCCAAAGGAGCTGTCTCAGAGATCTTCTCAAAGACAAGTCGCGATGCATAGACATCGAGAGCAGCGTAGTTTTCCAATTCGGGCGAAAGATCCGCTTTCTCCCAGTGTTCGCTTTTTCGTAAATTGGAATCCTTGGATAGATACATCCAAAGGAACTTCTCAGCAAGGACTTCTAGTGAACCCAAACCATTTCTCTGGATTAATCCGCCTGCATCGCAAATTGCTTAAGATCAATAACGTTGAATGTTTGTGCCTCCAACTGATTAAACTCCTTCTTGAGGCGTGTTAGATCAGCCTGGATTGAGGAGCCTATCAAGAAGACCTGTTTGGAGACGAGGAAGCGCAACAGAGATGCAGGTAATTTCTGAAAACGGCGAACCTGTAATATTCTGTTAAAAATCTGTCGTCATAAGCATGCAGTTAGCGTACGGGAATAATGTAAATGGTGTTCGGATGCGAATGCGGAGCAATCTGGAGTACTGATACTCCAACTCGCCGGGATAAATTCCATTCAGTGTCCAGACTTGCGCATATATGTGCTGATTTATCGCTGTCGAGAGGACCGATCAGCGAAGTGAATGCATCTTGAACAATGGTCGTGCTATCCAGCCGCATTATTTTGAGTTCTGTCGGAAGACTGAGTGACTTCAGGCCGTGCGCCGCAGCCATTGGTGCTAAATCTTTTGCGAGGGACGGGAATGCGGCACATAACCTAGATTTATCCTGTTAAATCTCGATTAATTGGAGTGGGGTTGGGCATATAATGGGTACCTTAACCTCATCAGAATACGCAACGACCGGCTCACCAAGCCCATATCGCTTCGCCCCCATGAGTGGACCAATGCGTTCTTCATGGCTTTTAATCAACGTCAGAGCCTGATGTAACGCGAAGTCATGCATGTCCATAGACTGGAGAAAATCGCAGTCGTTCATGCCACGATGCCGCAGTGCCGCAGGCACCACGCCGCAGCATGCCGAAGAAATACGCAATGAGCCACAGTGCCGCAGGCGCTGCGGTGAAGATAGGAGGTTCAATTCCTAATTGGGAATTGAAGTGGAGCTTGAATAGTACAGCGAACAATCTATCCCTTACAAGATCCAATTTACCAAGATTGGCCACTGGATTCCTTTGGGATCCTTTGCCTCGGCATTAGATGCCGCCGATACGCCAATGCCGACCGAACTGGTTGGCATCATTCGGCATCGGCGGCCAATGGCCGCCCATTCACTTTCCAGTGGAATCTACTGGCAATCCATCCTCATGTGGTCGGGCACTGAGGGTCAACAGCTTACGGTGGAGTTCAGTGGCCGATGATCACACGAAGATCCTGCAAGATGGCTTGTTTTCCAGCGGAATTTGGCAAGTTCCATTGGACTCTCAATCAGCATGACGGCCACTGAAGTCCAGTGAAATCCATTAAGTTATATCGCACCTCGCTGTATCCCGTGGTGTTGCCGTAGCTCATTGTCCACTGGAGTCCAATGTTTCACATTGCACTAGCAGTCGGCCTGTGCTACGCTACGGACATCGTGACAGACACCGTATAAATCTACAGAACAATTAAAAGTCCGTGGATGAGTCTCCCAAGCAAAATCTAGGGCATTGACCTCTACTATCTTGTTCAGTCCTTATTGTAATTCCCAATATCAACGCTGCCGCCTTTCCTCGCTTTGCCCAGTTCATATAATCTAGTTCCTTTCTGTCATCTCATATTCCACGATGATCTTAACCCAGCGGGAACCTCTAACGACCCAACATCATGATTGGTGTGCTGCGGGCCAATTAGTTCCATAGATGCTTGATTCCCTTAGACTCCTCCCCATGAATCTCGAGCAGCCATGATTAACTTCTCCATGTATCGGGCATGTCGGGCATGTTCTCGTATCTCAGTGCACACTCTTATGCATGCAAATCCCTTTTGTATGCCGAACTTCTCGTCGTGGATCTTTAAAAAAGTTTCCTACGTTGCCTTTGACCACGAGAGCCAATGTTTCCTCCATCCACCCCTCCAGACACATTGAGTGTGGTGATCTCGGTAGCAAGCTCTCGTTGTCTCCGCGCCCGCTGTCCCGTAGAACGACAATGGGCCTTGATAGTCTGGCCAAGTGTTATGAGACGTAACTAAACCACTGTACTATACACAATGACACACTTCTTGTTCTTGAGGCGAGACATTCTCATTTTGTCTCTCGGTTTTTGGTTTGACAGTTGATAGTTTACCCTTGAATGCATTCATCTAGGTGTCTAATGAGCATAATAGCCATCACCTTCAAAGACCTGTTTGGACTGCGAGAGATAGCCGAAACACTATTGCATCGGAGGTGAACACCCAACTGTCAATTGTGTATCAGATTGAAGTATGGATATTGGTGTGAAGGGTATCTCCAATAAGGTCGGAGTGTGATTGAGGGATACAGTGGAGTGGAGCGGTTGCGCAAAAGGCAACATCTCGACGGTTTTTCGTCCGACCGTGGGCAGTTGACGACATGTTACGGCATGTGGAGCTTGAGGAGCCAATACGAATGTGTGCACACATATGTAAACCGTTTTGTGTACTGGGGACATACCGTCCTCATTTCTTATATAGATTCCGTTGGAGTTTGCTGGTCACTCATAGTTTACATTGTGTTTTATCGTATTTTCACGCATCTCACAAACACCTTATACATAAACTGGATCTCAATTTAATATTTGAGGCAAATGAATTTAGTGAGGACCTGTCAGTTGAAACCCCTTGTCAAACAGCATCTAAACGGCCCGCAGATGCTGGATAAAAGGAGGATACAGAATTACTCATGAACCCCACCATCATGCGACCACCGGATACCCCATTCCTCTCCCCCACGCTCGCTTCCTCAGCATCCCAACAACTAGACACGTCAGGGCGTCGCCTAAGACAGCGTGCGACTACGAAAGAAGCGACGGAAGTAAACACCGTTAGCGCAAACGTAACTATTCGCACGCACGGGAGACGCGATGTATCTCCACTGCCCAGCGATGCCCACATCGTACACACGCCAAACACACCTCGTCAACCCACCCATCCCCGACGCGAAACCCCTCCACCCCACCGGCCCGCCCCCCAAATTAGGGTCGTGGAATCAGTGACGGACGACACGTCGACATCGGCGGCAGACGAAACCGACCTCAACACCCAGATGTGACCGCGGTTACGGGCACTCCTCGAGGCAGACCTCGGAGTGACGCCCACGGAAAGCGAGGGGGACTCGTAAGGCGCGTAATGCGTTGGACGAGTCTCCGCCTTGTGCGGACAGGCAAGAGACCATGCCTGCCCCCTGCGTCACATCTGACTACGTTGAGACCACTGCAGAGACCAACCCCAGCCGCAGGAAACAACCCGCGACCAAGAAGCGCCCTAAGGGGTCGAATACAGCGAAGAAGGAGGCGTACGTCGACCTGCTGGATAAAGCTACCGCGGCAACGACCCTCAATGACCTCGCCGATGTTCTGGGAGAGACGGTGGCCACAATGAAGTTGTACGCTCAGCAGCTGCCACCAAGCCCTGCTTCAAGCTGCTGGAGGAGATTCACGAACGCCTCGCGAACCATCATGAGCTCCCTGGTGACGGTGACGATCGAGACTCCTTCAGCTCCATCGTCACCCGCGCAGTCGTGTCCCCCGTAAAATCTCTCTCCACGCTGGTAGAAGCGCAGCAACGCACGATCCTGAGCCTCACCAAGTCGGTTGAGTCGCTCAAGAACGCCCCGCTGCTCTCCCTGGCCTCACCTGCCCCCTCCACGTACGCAAAGGTAGCAGCTTCGCCGCCGCTGAAGGCTAAGCCTCCGCCCCTCCCTAACCCGTCGGATGAGCGCGTACTTGTACGCTTCGACGGACAGCTCCCCCCCTTGCTCAAACTACCTTATAACCAGATCCTGGAGACGCTGAACGGGTGCTTGACGTCGTTCAACCTCCCAACACTGGTTTACACGCAGCGCCACCTGGAAACCGGCCTCTTCATCGTCCCAGCGACGAAGGAGGGGGTGGAAATCCTTACGGCGCGTTGGAATGAATGGGGCCCCCAGGTTCTCCCGGGCGGTCGCGTCATTCCCGTGGCAGCCCATCGTGTGCTGCAGGTAGATGGGGTGCCCTTCTCGAGCGTAGGCTCCCTCGACGACGTGAAAGCGGAGTTTGAGGCGCGTAACCCTTCGCTCGGGAAGGTGGTGGGTGCTCCAAGATGGGTTAACAAACCGCCGAGTGAAGCGCGAATCGCGGCTCTTGTGGCCGCCGGACGCAAACCACCAACGGCTGGGTCCCTGTTTATCCAACTTGAGTCCCGCGAGTGCGTGGACCGCGCTGTCGCTACTGGACGCGTGGTGTTGGCGGGCACGGCGCCTGCGGTGTGTAGGGGTTTCCCCCACCTCCGCGTGGTGCAGTGCTGGGGGTGCTACAAATTTGGACACACCCGCGCCCGTTGTAGCGTATCTGAAGCCAAGTGCGGTGGCTGTAGCAAGCCGCAGCATGACGCGGTCTGTACGGAGAAGCCGTGCTGCGTAAACTGCGGCGCCGCTCATCGCTCGGACAGCCTGTCGTGCCCCACGCGGAAGCGCATAGCAGAACACCTGCGTCTGAGGGCGTCGGACCTGAACCGGTCGCTTGACGAGCAATCCCGCTTCAGTCCGAGTTACTCCCCTCCCGTCCCTGCTCGCCCCAGCCCCCTATCACCCCTTGCGTCGTCCCTAGGTCTTGCGAATCTCCCCCTCCCCTCCACTCCCCCGGCGCCGCGGCTGCCCGACCGCCAATGAAGCTCAAACTCGTTCAGAGCAACTCCTGGCGGTCTCGGAACCCGCTGGAAATTCTGATGGGTGCTTACAGCTACGACATCTTGTGCCTACAGGAGCCCTGGGAGAAGGAGGCGGAACTCTTTGACCAAACCGGCTACCTCCTCATTAAACCGAACTGCGAAACACGACATAGAGTCTCCATGTACTTCAGGGAGGCGACCATACCAGCTGCTGCAATCTGCCCACGTCCCGACCTATCCAGCTCCCCCGACATACTCGTCGTAGAACTCTCGACCAAATCACGAAAAGTCACAATCATCAATTTGTACAATGACTGTGAGACGCGCGCAGGAGTCCAACTGCTTGCATCTGTCCTCGCTCGCTTGGGCCCGCGTGCGGAGATCTTCCTAGTTATGGACTCGAACTCCCATCACCTTTTGTGGGACTCGAATACCAAAACTACTGTCCGCAAGGCGGACTTCGCCCTACACGACCTCCTCGTAGGGCACCCGCTATGTCTTGTCACCCCACCCGACGTCCCTACCCATCTCCCCTCCGGAAACACTATAGATCTCGGTTTCGCCTCTCCGTCTCTCCTGTGGCACATCGGTAACGTGGAAGTCAATGCGCGCCTCGGGCTCGGCAGCGACCACTTACCGATAACCTACGAGCTGGATCTGGGTGTGGTAGAAATCAAATCTAACCGTTTCAATCCGGATGCGATGGATGTCGACAGGTTCCTCGCGTTCTGAGGAACGAGCTCAACATGACGCCGCTCAATATCGAGTCGCAGAAAGAGCTCGATGAGGCGACAGACACCCTATGCGATGCCCTCATCTACGCACTCAATTCCTCCACCCCAAAACGCCGTCCCTCATCTCATGCCAAACGATGGTGGACGCCGGAACTCACCCTACTCCTGAAGGACGTGCGACGCAAGGATCGCTGGTACCACCGGCACCTAGCCCCTTCCACGCGCCAGCTCTGGCTGGAGGCACGTCGGACCCTCTACCGAGCAATCGGGGATGCGAAGGAGCTGGCGTGGCGCGCGTTTGTCAAGGACCTCGGGCGCGTTAACGTGTACGATGTCCTGGACCGCGTGCGCAGGCGCCCGCGCACGGTCTTTCCGTCCCTCGTCGACCCGGGAACGGGCGAGGCGACGGTGGATCACACTGCGCGGGGGAGGATGCTGGGTATGGCTTGGTTTGGGTCTTCGGCAACGGAGGTGGGGGCGGGGGATGTGGAGGAAGAGAGCGGAGATGATAGGGTACAGGCGGGCGAAACAACGAAACGAGACAAAAACAAAAACAAGAATAACAACAACAATAGAAGAAACACGAAAAACGAAAATAAAGAAAATAATAACGACTATAACAACAACGGAGAAAGGGTGAACGCTAGTAGTAGGTACTGGAACGAAGAAGACGGGTCTCGGGACGGAGGAGAAGGAGGGGGAGGGGGAGCAGACGAGGAAGAGGTGGAGAGGGTGAGGGTGAGGGAGAGGATTGTTGCAGAGCTGGAGATTGTGGGGGAGGGGGAGATGCCGGACGTCACGGATGAGGAAGTGGACAGGGTGATCTGGACGGGCGACGCGTGGAAAGCGCCGGACACGCACGGTATCCAGATGGGCTACGTCCGTCGGGCCTGGCCTGTCATAGCCGACCAGGTGCGCGCTATATTCAAATCCTCCGTCCGACTCGGCCTCTTTCCCACTCGGCTTAAATCCTCCAACGCCATTCCTACTGCGAAGGCGGGCAAGAAAGACAAGACTAGCCCAAAGGCCTATCGCCCGGTGGAGCAGCATGCAGAAGCTCTCGCGAAACCTCTGGAAAGGCTGGTGGCGGACCGAATCTCGTACGAGATGGAGTCGCGCGGGCTCCTTCTCGAGGACCAATTCGGAGGGCGGCCGGGATGCAGTACTCAGCAGGCTGCCGATGCCTTCATTCACCGTGCGCGCTCTCAGATGGACGAGGGGAAGGTGGTCTCCACCCTCTTCTTTGACCTGAAGGGAGCATTTAACGGGATCAGCCATCGGGTAGTGGTGGAGGAAATGGCGGCGTGCGGGTTTCCACGCACCCTGATTTCATGGGTCCTGGCCTTCCTCGATGGCCACCGGGTCACTGTGGTAATTGACGGCAAGAGGACGGTAACATTTAGATGCAGGGACAGAGGCGCGCCGCAAGGGTCAGCGCTGTCAGTAATCCTCTTCCTAATCACTATCAACCGACTTCTGCGTCGTCTGGCCTCCGTACGCGTCTCGCTCTCCTGGCGCGGCAGCTTCGTGGATGAGTGAACTTCTCCACCGGAGCCGATCGATCCTGGAGAACGTCCGTAGCCTGGAACTGGCGGGAGGGGTGGCTAAGGGGTGGGAGACGGAGGACGAAGCGTGTTTCGAGGGGGATAAGACGGACCTTGTCCACTTCCACGTGGGGCGAGCGGACTACTCCCAGGTGTCCGTCCGTTTTGACGGCAAGATCATCAAGCCGTCTGAGTCCGTCAAGTGGATCGGCCTCTGGCTTGACAAGTCACTCACGGGCGGCGTGCACATCCTGAAACGAGTGACATCGGCCACCCGCGCTCTTAACGCACTTATCTCCGTTACGCACTCCACCTGGGGTTTGCGGCCTCCCTTGTCAGGGACCTTGTGCGATCCACGGTCCTCCCCTGTGCCGACTATGGAGTCTCCTCTTTCCTCCCCCTTCCTTGACAGCCTTCAAACCTCTGGACAGAGTCAATAAGTCCATGGCTCGCTGCATAACTGGCAGCTTCCGTACCGCGTCGCTAGCAGCCTTGGAGAAGGAGGCGGCGCTCCTGCCGGCGCAGTTGCGTATCGAGCGCGACGCGCTTAACGTTGTGGCGTACTACCTCACCCTCCCCCATCCCACTGCATCCGCTTGCTGCTCGCAGAGGCCATCTCCTCAGCCCCGAAGAACCCCAAACGAGCCTCCATCCTCCACTACGTCGAGCGCGTCCCGGGAGTAAGGTGGCCATCAAGCGTCCCCGCTCGAGGTCAACGCCTTCGACTGAGAGGCGTAGCTCGGATCGTGGGAAGAGAGGAACTTCCTCTCGCGTACTTCGACTCGTCGTTGGGGATGGAGCCGATCGTACCCGTTTACGCACCTCCCTGGGCAACCGCCCTTCCTGTTACTACCGTCATTCTACCGAAGGAAGATGCACTTCGGGCGCTGGAACAAGCTATGGGTGACGCGCGGAGAGCGGCGGCGACGTGGTTCACAGATGGGTCACTCCTGGAGGGGAAAGCAGGCGGAGCAGCGGTGAGAGTGGAAGGGGGACGGGAGGCGGCACGAATCGTGGTGCCCCTCGGAGACGGGCAGGTCTGTGAAGGGGAAATGGAGGGGTTGCTAAGCGCAACGTCAGCAGCGCTTCGAGCGGGACAGACGCACGTTCTCTGCGTCGCGGACTCTCAAGCTGCCCTCCGTGGGATTCTCTCCGCAGCGCCGCGCTCGGGTCAATTCCGAGCCATCCTCTACGACAAGATCGTCCGTGCGGCCCTCCCTCTCCACCCCCAGCTCTCCATTCTCAACCTGTGGACCCCTGCTCACATCGGGACCGTGGGGAACGAACTGGCCGACGTTGCAGCTAAGGAAGCCACGACGATGGACCCGGACCCCCAGGCATTCATCTCTCTCACGACAGTTCGTCGACTTATCCTCCTCCAGACCCTAGCATGCTGGGACGCGCGGTGGAAGGTCTCGAAAACGGGGAGCGCACTGCGCTATATTGACAAATCATCCCCGTCCTTGACTCTCGGACCGCTCTACTCCTCCTCTTCCCTAACTCGTCAAGCATCATCCTCTATATCTCAGCTGCGAACTGGTCCATCCTTCTTGAATGCGCACCGCTTCAAGTCGGGGTTCATCGGCTCCCCGGCATGCGAGGCCTGCGGCTCGCCTCATGAAACTCGTGCACACTACCTCCTGGAGTGCCCGGCGTGGGAGCACCTCCGTCAACCCCTCCACAACGCCGCTAAGGCCGCTGGCCTTTTTGGCTCGCTTCACCTCTCCCCCATCTTAACACACCCCCAACTCTTGAAGCCGCTTGCGCGGTTCATTGAAGCCTCGGGACGATTCTCGTGAGCACCTATTCTGAACTTTTATCTTTATTTCTTTTTATCTCTCTCCTTCCCGACGCTACCCTATATACCTATATAATCTATACCCGTACCACCCCATATACGCCCGTCGAAACCCACCGCGCAAACCCTTCATACCACCCACCGCACACTACATAGACCAGCTTACCCCGAAATTTTTAACTCTCTTCCGTACTCATAAAAAGACCCTCGCTATAACTCCCCGCACTAGATTACCTCTTTAGACACCGTTACGCCTGCTACCATAGCCTTTACTGGCCACATGTAGTAACACAAATGAATTTCAAATCAAATCAAATCAAAAGCTGCTGAGTCTTTATAAACCATGATAGATGATCGACGTCTGAAGCTGTCTCTGGAGTTTCATCGGGGACAGCCGATGCCATACTGTACGTGTTATTTTGGGTTAGAAAAAGTGGGTAACATTAGGTGCAGGCACATACTTGGTATAAGTGGGTGTGGACCGAAGATGAAGATTGGACAGGGGGGACGCTTGGCTTAACTCATTAAGGCTGGGTGAATATAACGGAATTGGCACGATGGCAATCTCCGTACGGAGCTATCCGCGTTGCGGTGTTGCCTAGCCGTAAGCAGCCACAAGCCGACCTACAGAGTGGGACAGAGCGGGAGTGAGACACCAAGTTTTATGATCTCGGATGGAGCCTTAGCTAGCCGCACGGAGCCGTAACACAGTAACCCAACCGTAACCGTGCAGATCATTATTGATTTACACACCCAGAAGCCCCAAATCTCAGATCTGTTTTTGCAAATCCACTCAGAGATCTGCGGACCAAATATGCGGACCCGAGAAATAGATATCTCGTGAGAACGATTACCCAATGTTGAAGATGCCCAAGTACGAAGATAGATTGCCCTATTTCTCTGGTAGAGCCACATTAAGATAAGTAATAGAACAAACGACAGGACAGAAGCAGTGTAAAGACAGACAACCAGTAAGGACAGACAACATAGCCAGCAAAGAGACAAGGAATGACGGGACGGGCAGATACTACCCAAATAATGGAGAACGAGATGAACTATTTACGCTTCCTCCTCTTGCCCCTATCTTCCTCCATGTCTACATCTCCGGATCCAGCTCCGCTTCCGCTCCCAACAGCCGCATTCTTCGAAGGAGATGAACGCGGGGCGACAACAAAACTGGCCGGACCGTCAAAAACAGTGCCAGTTCAGAAAGATAACATATACATACTTGTTGAAGGTGCTGGCAGCAGAAGAGGAACGTCCAGGAGTCGAAGGCCCAGCGGTGGGACCTGGCCCATTTGTCATCGTACGCGGGATAGGTCTGGTCCTCGTATGGACAGGAAATTCTGACTCGTCCAGAACCCGAATCGTATGTGCGCTGAGCTGCATGAACTGAAAACGAATCAGGGGAAAAAACAGTCTGAAGGAAGGACATGAAAGCACACACCTTACGATCCCGGTTGCGATCATTACTAGCATCCTTGAAGACAAAGATGTGAATGGTAGCCAACACCAAAACAAATGACCCGGGTCGTAACGCTGAGTACTGCTTCCACGGAGGAATTAGCTTGTTCTCAGCATCACGGATATCCAGCTGGACTAGCTTCGCATTAGTATGCTGGAAATACGGGCCTCCGTAGTCCTCTAAGACTCGAGGATCGTAGTAGGCCCCTAGCTTGATGTCCGTGTCTATGAAATGAACCATGAAGCAAGGTCGTAAGATAGCTGGACATATAGTCTCACCAGGCGGATAACGGGCTGTGTCGCTGGTAACCTGAGGTTCCACCGGTGCAACTGTGTCTGAGCCTTCGTCGTCGTCGTCGTCGCCAAACTTGCGCTTGACACGTTTAACCTTTGTGGGCGAGGCCGCAACTGCGAGCTTTGGGCCACCCGCAGATGCCGGAACCTAAATTGGACTGAGTCAAATGGGAGGTACAGTGCAAGATGGTAGACTCACCCCGTATTTCTTTTGGGTAACGACAGTGATCAAGTTCTTGGAATCAATGTCAGGACGGTCAGAGCGCAGGTACGAACGGATGTCGAGATTCTGGGAAAGAAAGATACAGTATGTCAAAACATATGGGCAAGCAGCCGAATACAAGAATACAAGAGACGTACCAAGCCGGCAGCTTGGTCTAGAGCTTCCTCGGTGTTTTCAATATCTTGTATAGCGGCCGTCTGGTTATGGTAGAAATTGAGAAGCTCGTGCTCGCAAAGAGTGGGTGCGCGAAGGACGATGACATCTTTGACTTTGGACTTGTCATCTATGGGCCTGAACTGAGATATCGACACTTTGTTAGCGCAAGAGCCAATGGTAAATCAAGAGAGAGGGGTGTACCGGCTCGCCATCACGTCCACCGTAGTGATTACCTGAAGCCCTTATGGCAGTCCCATGCACAGAGTCGCATATTTCTCCTAACCAACGATGAGAACAACGTCAATAAAAGTATTTAGGGGTGGAAAAATATGACCGGCTTATTATCGCAACCTTGAACTCGGGAGCATCTTTGAGTGCACTCTCCCTGAAGACCACGTTCTTGGCCCAGTCGGTGCTCCTGAAGATGTTGGGGGACCTTTTATTGGTCCCGATGTACTCGACATTGGCCAGAGCGTTCTCCATGGCCTGCATCTGAGCGGTAGCCGAATCGTAGACACCTCCTTCTTCAGCTCGATCAGCGAAGAATTTTTCAGAGGGGGGTGAATCATCGGCCATGTCGGTAGCGAGGTAGTGTCAGTAGAGTGAGGATAGTGTGCGAGGACAAGGAAGGAGCGGAGGGTATTTCAAATGAGGAGATACGTACTTAACAACTTATTTCATTTACTCAAACACGCGGATCGCACAAATTTTGCGTGTCCGATCCGATCAGACAGTCGAGTTTTTTTTTTTTCCCTAGATACATTCCCCTGGTTCCGTGGAACCGTGTAGCCGCAAGCAACCTGAGAATATTGATATTTGTCGGAGGACACGGAAAACAAGGGGAAGACATAAAATATATTGAAACGTACATTCTTCGACAGAACCTGGGACAAGGCATATTTTTTCCCAGGTGTTGCTCAGATGTTCTGAGTTTGCCGTGAAAGCCACCGCCCGAAGATTACCGAACTACCGAAGCCGGAAGGGGAAAGCACCAGAAATGTACCACAGGACTGTAGGATCCGAAATTTGATACTGTAATTTTTTGTATTGGTTAATTGAGTAACGGCGACAGCCCCCTACCGAAGAGACCGAAAATCAGAGTAGTCCGCAAGGAGAAAGTCCCAGGAGAGGAACAGCAGCGAGTGAAACAGAAATTGGATGCTGTAATTTTTTTTAACCCTCCTATTTCATTTCACTTAATCAGCTTACCGGCGACAGGCACCCACCCAAAAGACCGAAAAACACAGCAGTCCGGAAGGAGATTGTACCAAGAGAGAAACCATAGTAAGTGAAACCGAAATTGGATGCTGTAACGTCTTTTCCCCCTCAATTTTCAGTTTTCTGTGAATGCCGCCGAGGCATCTAACTAAAGGGAGAAGATCGGAACTCACCGTAAGAGAGAACCACTGTAAAACAACCCCCCGTTTTTTCACCGGCTAAGCGGTACTTGGGTATTGAAGGCTGACCCGTTATAATGGTATGCGGAAACGGCACAGTGAAGAAAGCATCACCACAGTGTGAAACTCTAAGATACGATCTCAGAGACAGTAGGAGTTTTACGAAGCGAAGGCTGCGAAGCGTCGAGTGACAGTGGAGTAATAGACTAGATTAGTCCGAGTTCGACCAGAAAGGTGCTTCAGTTTCCGCCAAGACGAGAGAGGTGCCCAGTGGGAAGGTCAGATTGACCAGAACGATGCAGAAAGCGCGAAGAAAAACTTGAGAGCCAGCTGTCAGTAAGTGACAGCAGCCATCATGCTGTAAGCCGAAAGCGGATCAAAGTATGGTTCAAACTCAGACAGAAAATTACAAGCTCACGCACATCCGGGTAGGGGAGGGAGCTCCGAATTAGTACCCACACGTAGATGGACTGGATAATCCATTCAGCAAACCATGTCTATGTGGGGGCCCCGTGTTTGGCCCCGCCAAATACAACATTTAACTTCGATCTTCAGCCCGACCACATGAGCCAATAATTAATTGCATTAAATATTCAGGACGTAATACAGGTTGCAAGTCGCAGTCGGTGGATTCAACGTAACAATCTAATAATAATAAGAAACTACAATTCAGTATTAGGCTACAATGTTAATGGCCAGGGCCTCAATTGCGTAAACCTGGTGTTGGTTAGAATAATTCCAAAGAGGGGGAAAGAACGCACCCTAGTATAGCCTTCTGGCTCTTCATAATAGGCACGGGAAAGATCACAGAGTAACAAGACGAAGTCACCCACTGCAAGTGAGTGCCAATTTGCATGCTCGGGAGACTGGCCGTCATTAACAACATCTTCAGCATCGGCCTCAGCCTCCGGGCCAGCCTCGGGAACAGTCGGAGCTGTGGAGGATGCGCACTCGGCGTCTATACAAGATAATGCAGCAACATGGTTGGACAGCGCTCTCGCAGACGATGACCAGACATCTTTAAGAGATGTTCCGGAGCCAAACCAAACCCTTGATGGAAGGCGCCTTATCTGCGATGTTTGTTAGTCTTAGCGAAAGAAATTGGAGGAATTGGCCTACTACACGGCAAGCAGTTGATACTTGGAATGTAACCCGGTCGGCAGATCCACCAGTGGGACCCAGAGACCAAGGAATTAAGTGTCGAACACTCTGACGAACATCATTAGTCATAAAACGTCGTCGGCATTGGTGGATAACTGACATGATAGCTTCCCGCAGGTAGGAGATGATACTGAGAATCATTGTCTGCGGACTCTCGACACATAACATAGCCCAGCTCAGCCAACTGATTCCAAAAGAAGGTGTCCACTTGCTGAGACGGCCAGCTAGGAAGACCTATGTTTATGGTGGCGTAATCTGTAGTCAAGTAGTTCTACGTAGCCGTTACAGAACCGTTGAAATTGCCAGATATAAAAACACATACGAGATCTTCCTTGGGCAAAGAGGGGTTCGACACAATCTCTTTAACTTGACCGAAAATTACCGGTCTGAACCGCCCGGCTCCTGCAGATGGTGGAAGCAAGTATGTGAAGCCACGGTCCCGAAGTCGGCCCGGAAGTTCGGTCGAAAGGTTGAAATGATTGCCATAGGAACATTCGGACATGAAAGCTAGCCCAGCAGACTTGAGAGAGTCCAGAATCTTTTCGAAGGCCCACTGAGAGCTCATGTTGGAATGTCGGTGGGTAAAGACGGCCGTCGAGCAGACCACACAGATATACATAATCGGCTGGAGCACCCGATTATCCCGGGTGTCGTTCAATGATGTGGGAAGATTATGCTGAAGGGAGATATTAAATATCAGATCTTGGCCAGAGTATAAAAGGAGAACGTGAGAACATACAGTCAGCCGAACGACGCCGCTTCGACGGAGTATCGGGAACAACACGTTTTCGCTTGATTCTGACCGGAGTTTTAGGTATGAAAGCAGATGATGGACTTGGCGATGACGCTATTGACAGGGCACCATTGGGCACAGGTTGACCTACAAAGGCATTCAATAAAGGAAGAGAGATCTTAGAAGACAAATGGAACACACCGGCAGCCACAGTCATTGCGTTTCTTGGAGTGCGTTGTACGAGGCCGATAGCAGGCCCGGCGGGTTGTCCTGGAAAGCCGGTTAACTATCCTACGAGAGAGAACAAAAGGACAGGACACACCAGCAGTGGTCACTGTCGCCAAATTCCCCTTTCGGGGAACGCGCTTTACTGGTCTGAGAGATGCAGATGGCTGTGCAAAGTCTTGACGTGTTAGGGCAGAATTTGCTTTCTCCATTCTCTCCAAACGCACGTAAGCATCCTCGCGGTTATTGTTTTCGTCCTCTTCGGCGGAAACATTGACCCTGCACACAAACATTCGCGTGAGTTCTGCCTCGGCATCAGCAACCTCCGATGAAGTGCCTGTGCGGGTAATAGTTTGAAGTGCTAAATAGTGATGACGTCTGGCTTCATCGCGGCACTCTTGAGACTGCCGACAGGTTATTTTCGATCGCGAGAAACCCTTCAGTATCAACAGCCCGTCCAATGATGTTACTCTGGAAATCATAACATACGGTGACTCGGTGCCCGAACAATTTTGTAAATTGATAACCGTGTGAGTGAGAGTTTTGCCTTGAGCCTTATGAGCCGTCATCGCAAACGCAGGAAGCAATGGCAATTGGGTGCGTTTAACTGTAACTGTATCCTTAGTATAACGATCTGTGAAGCTGATGGGGACTGTATCCTCCAGTGCAACAACATGATGATCCGGAAGCCCAGGTACGATCCCAGCAGATGTATCCGGAGCCTCTACAATGCAGGAAATGGCGTGCCTGTTTCCATCTCTGTCTACACGGTATCTCACACTCCTTAGGGAACCATAACATCCAATAACGACACCGCCAGGAACATCGAAATTTTGGGAGATCATCACAGGCATACCAATTACCAGTGGGATCTTACCCAAACGAGAGTTAGTAGCTCCGGAATCCATCCCTTGAAGGTGCCTAATTAGATCAGGGTTCGAGACAGGCTTGTTACGACCAACAGTGTCAGAAGCGTGATACCAATGAAGTGGTCTTCCGGTTCGATTTGCGAAGGCATGTGCTGCCTTGATATTGAATGCATCTTTGGTTGAATTTTCAGACACAATGAGCGGCGCATTTCTCCAGTGCTCCGCAGACCAATCAACCGATATGTTGGACAAAACCCGCGTGTTCAGAAGCTGATAATCTGACTCGTTGCACCTGCCCTCTCGAAGGCGCCCTAACAATTCCAGAAAGCGTGCGTTCTCGGGCCCGCTCTGTCGTTTAACCTCTGTCAGAAGAACAACAGTCTTTACAGAGAGCCATAGCAACTTCCCAAACACCTTTTTTTGGCTGGGGCGTGTGCTACCGGTCATTCCTGGCCTACTGAGATTAGCATACAGTTTAGTCTGACCAACTGGAGGGAGCTGAGCGAAGTCACCAGCAAAAATTATGTTGATACCCCCAAATGAGTCGGTGTTGCCTTTAGCAATACTGAGCGCCTCGCTGACATCGCATAATAGACCGCACCCGATCATGGAAACTTCATCGATGAACAAGTAATCAACCCCGTCCCACATTGCCATTAAATCCCGTCTGGCGTTACTGTTCATCTTGGAAATTCGGCCGATGCCAAGGGCCGCGTGCAATGTCATACCTGTTATGTTTCGAGCCGCAACGCCTGTGTAGGAAGCCAACCTGAAACGTCGACTTTGACCCCTTCTTGTAAAAAAATCAGTAAGGCTATTTATTACCCTGGATTTGCCTGTTCCACCGGGTCCACCAAGGAACATTCGGAGAGGTGACTCTCTATTTTCCAGACTGTGTTCGGCTATTATTCTGAAAGCTCTAGCCTGCTCAGTATTGAGGGTGTATTCAGCAATCACCTCATCCACAGTCGCCGGTAAAAGAACATTGTTCTGAGTGGCGGTGAGAGAGTCAGCACTGTGCACGCCCAAAACCTCTTAGTAAACATTGCTGTTATTGACCGGGGTACGAAAAGCAGACCCGTCTGATACAGATGAAGCACCAGCACCGTTTTCTGGCTGAGATGGTGCTTCCAATACAGAAGGCGTCGAAACCTTTTGTTTCCACTGATCCTTTCGGGCTTGATAAGACTTGTTCCAATCGTACTCCGGAATCGGATGTGCATCTTCTACCAAGGTGTGTGATCCAGCCCACCCTTCTGATGTCGAGTCGTTGCTGATATTTTCGTCTAACGTTGCCGGATCGTGACTGAACATACCACTGATATCAGCTGCCATTATACTATC
Source organism: Mycena leptocephala (assembly GCA_029378395.1). Lineage (NCBI taxonomy): Eukaryota > Fungi > Basidiomycota > Agaricomycetes > Agaricales > Mycenaceae > Mycena > Mycena leptocephala. The sequence continues at coordinate 71,620 of JARJLF010001500.1, forward strand.
GGATATATGAGCAGCTGTGCTGGCAATATGATTAGAACGGGCCTGTGCTATGCGTTCAAGGTGATCTAGAACCAGACCTTCATCTTCATCAGCGTACATTGCCTCCTCGTTGGCAGCCCCCTTGCGCACTATATCGCGATTCACTCCAGCTCGTTTACGGTTCTGACGATTCGCAAAGTGAGCATCTCTACTCACTTTGCATTCATGCAAAATCTGGATATTGTCAATAGCTTCTAGCACTGCAGAGGAACAATCTGTCTGGAACCTAGAGTATGCGTCTTCCCATGATTCACCAGAATTACGCAAATCCTGGGCGTGACGCCATGGCTTGAACAGTATCAACATTAAGCGTGCGTGCTTTTGTTTCATTTCATCCACATCTCGTCTAGGCATAGCAGGTCCGATCGGAACAGGGATCTTACGGGACTCAATGGCACAGACTCTCAAGACATGAGATGCTTCCTCTATGTGTGGGGCCTTCAGTTCCACCCTAGGTCGCTTCCTACCTGCATAGCCCAATACATCCCGTCATATGGGTCGTCGTCTTCAAGTGGATCAACATCAGCGGTAGCAGCATCAGGGGAGACCTCGACAACAAAATCCTCCATTGTTTCCTCATTGCTATCCAAGTCTATGTCTTCATCCTCCTCAGCATCTACTGACCCTTTGTGTTTGCGTTTTGACGCCACTTTAGATACCTTCTCCACGCGTGCAACGAATTCCCAGACAGAAATAGATCCTAGAAGGGTTCCTCGGTTCTGGTAGTCCGAGATCTGGTTTGCAGTGGGTCTTATCTGGCCAGAAGAATCGAAGACTAGAGTGATATCATCTTCATTGGAACAAGTAGCATCGATTCCCACGGTTGGATCAGTTACATCAGATGCTTGCTCTTCGGAATTCTCTTTCTCGACTGACATCTGATCAGCTTCAAATGACAGATTATCTGGATCCAGAACAGTACCTTCGACAATGGAATCGGGGACTGCCTCTTTACGATGATAACATTCCGGGCTCGGATCCTCTTCATTGATAAATTTCTCAAACGAGCTCCAGTACAGATTATTGAACTTGTGGCTAGTGAAATGATCTTCGAAGTCCATCAAGTAAGACGCTACCTGTTGTGCCGATAGTTCTTGCTTGGCTATCATGGAATGAGCGCATTTCTGAAGAAGCCTTTTCGCTCTAGTTTTGTGCTCATCAGTGTCAGGATCGTATTCACCGAGCCTATCGATCGACGGCCAATTCCAAAGCAGCATATGCAACATGGGCCTGAAGCTGAGTCTTGGTGATATAATCTGTGATATAAAAGAGCACTGCTTTGGCGGCTGGACCAGATCCAATGAATTTGATGTCCATGTTACACCGGATAGCTTCTATCATAGTCTCATTGAAATTATTCACGAGACCGTCTAGACATCGCAAGGTTATCTCGCCTGTTTCAGAGTCAATCATACTTACTGGGACCACGTTGGCTTCATCCAGATCAAATCGACATTCCTTTGGCTCAGGCGGACCACGCCAGTACTTGAAACAAGTGGGGTGGTGAGTGTGAGATGACAGCGCTTTACAAGTTTGTGTAAATCCTTTGACCTTGATAAATCAGGGTTCTGTGCTTTGTCTGCCGGAGTCGGTCCTCTGGTCGCGCAAGAATCAAATTCTCCTAATTCTGTGTCAAATGAAGGATCTGGGTCAGAGGGGATGGAATTGGAGATAGTATCATCCAGAAATTCCAAAAGTCTTTTCTGAAACTCCAAATCACCTCCGTTCCGTAATGCCTTGTCTTTGATCTGATTCGGATTCAGGCCTCCTTCTAACCAAACCAGCATGTGGCAATGCAGAGTTCCTCGCCCTTGAGCTTCAACACAACCGTAATAGGCTTTGACTAGACCGAGAATACCACCATTAACATCCTCGCCTTTAGGATCATAGCCAAGAATCGTAGAGATGAACGCTTTCATGTAAACATTGAAAAACTGAGCAGCCACTGCAGGGTTCTTGGCTACGAGACAAGCTTGATCAAAGTACTTGGGGACTGTGTCAGTGGTCATACTATCCAAATTAATTTCATCTCCTGCAAGGAACTTCACGAGTGGATTGTAAACATCGGCTGGATGATCGTTAGATAGAAACTGGGGAGACCTTTGTCAATCATCAACCCACGTATCTGATTTCTCATAACCAACTTCGACTGAGATGATCCAGATACGTGGGCATTTATTACATTCACCTCCTTCGTTAGCCGCAAGACACGGCGCTCCTCAAGAGTATTCGCAGTATGATTGTCCCCATTTGCTATTCTTTCGGACACAATGTGGACAGCCTCAGGGGATACGGTAGCAAACTGAGCAGCAACATGATCAAAATTGGATCGTTTCACTTTCAGACTCGTGCGCAAAAGAACCTGTCTTCTCTGAAGCATATTGAACGCTGTGAACAGGAAAGAGTAGTGGGTCTGAAATCTCTGATCCGAAATATTGAACAAATGCTTGATGTGAGACCGCATGGAAAGCCTTGTTTTGCGTCTCTGGTCTTCACAGCCTCCGAGCCCATATGGATACAGAGTTGGGTAGATCATAGGAAACAGCGAAGGATTTTTAAATTCATTTATCGGATTCGCATCGTGTGGTATTCCAATATAATTCTTTCCCGGCAATTTCATGTGCTCTATGGCAGCTTTGCGAAGTTCATTGGGAGAGGTGTGTCCTTCTACATTCGTAACGATACAGAATCAAACGGGATTGGGGCCGTTGAAGGGGGGTTCAAAATATCGGAGAGTATCGGAAGATTTGCGGGCGGAGCATTGTCTGATTGTGATTGTAAACTCGGATCAGATACGTAGGAGGAAGTCGATGCTCTGATTCCACCGGTAGGAACAACATGTTTGTGAATG